>JADBJO010000022.1:375000-392500 GCA_016801955.1 Conus betulinus
TGATTTCAAAGGCATATTCTGGACGTTCATGTGTCCATGCTTTTGTTGGTTGCAAGTGATCACAAACCTCATGGGATTTCGGGGGGTTTTTTGGTTTTTTTTTTTTTGTTTTTTTTTTTTTGTTTGTTTTTGTTCGCTCTAGTGTGTATGCTTTGACAGTTGGGAATGATCACGAACATCTGTATCATCAACTTAATAGTTGAATTATTGTTCCACCGAGCGAAAAAGGAAAAAGGCAAAAATTACGAAAACAAACATGACGCGCGTTTCGACCTCTTTAGGCTTCTTCCGGCAAGACAAGATTCAAGACAATGGCAACGAAGAACGAGCAGTCATTTATCTCCTCAGACTGAATACAAAAAGGACAAATCCTGCACTCACCCCAGTTTTTTAAACTATCTGCATCATTATCCACTTATTTGTTAGATGTGTTTGTTTAGGTGTACACAGACGTTCGAACGATGAATATCTCTTTCGGCGTAGGGGTCTTTAATGCAAAACAAAACGCAAAAATACTTAATTAAAAGGATTAAAATCGATCGCAGACGAGTACAGCCAATTTCAAAGTGAGCCAATATACCAATGGTGAGGCCGGCAACCAGATCCGCTCGTGTCGTGAATCGCATTGACTCACTGGTGCATCAAAGGCAGCGTGAAGGGCGTCACAGGGGGCGTAATTCGCTGTTCTTTCTTACCCATCTTGAGAAAGTTAACTAAATTTGGTAAATGGGATTGCTGGACACGTATGTAAATGTGCGTGAATAAACGAAACACAGAAGAGAAAAAAAAAAATGAATAAAACAACCCGGTGTCTGAATCATCCTTTTTTTTCCTTCTCAAACCCAATTCATCTTCAGTTCAAACAAGATTAATGGTCATATGGTCTGAAGGTCAGCAAGGAAATCGTGTGTAATGATGCTCCGCCAGCTCGATCTCCGCCGATTCTGCACTCTCTCTCTCTCTCTCTCTCTCTCTCTCTCTCTCTCTCTCTCTCTCTCTCTCTCTCATATTTCACCTGTCAGGATTTGAGTCCTTCCTAACAACGGCTGTTTTCTTTTTTCGTTTCTTTTTCATTTTTGCAAGGAGCTTGATTAGTGCAGACAGCACGTGATAAATATGCACGGTATGTTTAACTCGCGTTGACAGCTGTTGTTTTAACGGACTTTCACGCTTGGCTCTGGTGCTGCCAACCCACCCACCCACCCCCTCCCCCGACGTCCTCCTTCATAGGGGTGTCACGTTTGTCGGCCCGTGGTGTGAGCGGGGGGTGTCAAACTGCAGCCCTGTTATTCATTATGCAGCGCCGTCACGCAAGCGGTGGAAAGCTGTGCCTTTGTTGTTCTGCGTCCGTGTCATGTTAACATGGCCGCTGGCAAAGCATCACCCCCCCCACCCCCCACCCCCTCCCGCCCCCTCTTCTTCTTCTCTTCCCTCATGCTGGGATACTTTTGTTTTCTTTTTGTTCTTTTGTTTTTTTTCTATAGAGTCACAAATTATATTCCCATGTTTTTAGACAACATGCAGAGTAGCTTCCTCTCGATGTGGTCACTTGTTTTCTATGTGTGCTGCTTTTTTTTCTTTATATGAAAAAAAAAACTGGAAAATGTATTATTGTATTACCTCGTCTTTCAGCATGCAACTCGATATCGTTGTTGGGTTTTGTTATTTGTGTGTTTCTTTCTTGTTTGCTTGCTTCGGGAAATGTGTAATGGATTAGGGGTCTAAACTGTGGGGAATGCAGGGCTCGTTTATTTAAAATGTCAGGCGTGGAAAGCAGCTAACTCCAAGAGGCGATCGTTTCCCTAAGTGTGTGTGTGTGTGTGTGTGTGTGGGTGTGTGGGTGGGTGGGTGGGTGGGTGTACGCCAATATGCACCCTTGTTTGTAGATGGATGGTACATATTGCAATTTTCACCTTCTTATTGGTTTCATTTATGTTTTCTTTAAATTAACCTTTTATGTATTTGTAAGCGCTAAGACTTATGCTGTAAAATTAAGCGCCATAAATAATCATAATTATTATTAATTGAGAGGGTTTCCCTGTGGCATATATCACAAGGCACAAGTGCAGTCCACTTTGTATCAATCTCGGTTGTCCGGCACCAATTCATGAGACATCTGTTCATAATTAAACGAGAGGAGTAACTTTGGACACACTCCAGAGAAGCACTAAACTGCCATGATGCAGCGCGAACGTTTGTCCGCCGCGATGGGTGAGTCACATTCCAAACCACGACGACAGCTCATAGGTCAGACTCCACAATTTCTAATAAGCTGATGACCTTCATGTTCAAGCTCTGACCCAAGTCGTGTGTTCACATTGTAACAGCAGGACCAGGTAACGTGACGTCGAATACACAGTAGTAGTCGTTTTCCCTTTCCTTCAATACTTAACACTGTTATTCGTATTTTCCAATGAACCTGGAAGGCTATACAGTTCTTTTGCATTCTTGAACGATGCCATCTCTAACAACAACCGTCACGTACCGACGACACATTGTAGTTACACCTGCGTTCTATGCACAAGATCTACAAACATCAAGTATGAGGTAAAAGTGTCCAGCCATCAGGCTGTTTTATAGTGTGGACCTTCCAACATCGAACGTCCACTCATCAACAGTTTGCGGCGATGGGCGGGACATATCATCCACAGCGTTGGCAGAATATCCCCCCAAATACTGCTCTGGAGCCAGCTGGAGGTGGAGGAGCATGACGAAAGTGGATTCTCTTAAGGTACAAAACACAAAAGTCAAGCCTCAAGAGCGAAACACTGGCACAGTCTCCTGGGGAAGGACATAATGCTTTGACAGAACACTGGCACAGTCTCCTGGGGAGGACATAATGCCTTTGACAGACACCACCGCTGGGGACGCCTGTCCCTTCATAGAACAAAGATTTTCAAGTTGAACAGAACGGACTGCCATTAAATGAAAAGAGGAACAGGAGAAAAAGAAGGGCCAGCAGCTCGTCGAAGTCCTTTTCCTGCAACGTCCACGGCTGATTGTGTCTCAAAGACAGGTCTTCACTACCACATAAGGACGCATTCTGGCAATTGATCGGTGTACGTACTCCGCTCTCCAACAGATAGGAAGTTCCATTGTTGAAGACAGTTCGTATTGTGGAGTTTTCCAAGAGTAATGCATTTATTCAAATCTTTTTTGAAAGAGATCATGCTTTTCAGACCATCTACTGATACTGCCCGTCGTGGTCGGCTGTTCAATAAGGAACATAAATTTCAGACCATGTGATCCCCTCAGTATTCATTGTGTATATTTCTGATAGTAGTCTATGAATAATGTCTACACTGAATAGGAGAAAATGTATACAGTCATTTTCACTATTACTATTATAACTTTGAGATCTATTTCAAAATGTGGACACTGTCGTCTGAAAAAGTATGCTCCAAGAATCTTTTAATTCACAGTTGTCAAAGAATTACAGTAACAAAAAATGATTCGCCTTTGTTCTCAAAGTAGAAGATAAACTATGAAGAAAATTAACTGCAAGCAAACAAAATACATCATTTGTTTATTAGCTCTTCAGAACAGAGGTGTAAATCTTAAATTGTCACCATCGCCCTTGCTTTGTACCTTTAAACATCAGCAGTTACCATTGCCTTGTTTTGCAACTTTAAACATCATCCAAGGTCAACACAGGCACTCAACAAAACAAAACAAACAAAAACAAAAATGAACCGTCATGACTCAGTCTTTCATTAGCATTCTGTCAGCCTCGTGCTATCAACACGGACCATCATACTGTGCTGATCTGAAGCGCTATGAGACTTGGTCACGCGCTCGGTGCACACTGGTGTCCGACAGCACTTGTTCTCTTCGCACCCCATAGCCGAGCAAAGTTACCGGCAGAAGTAACGCATCACGATATGGCCATAAATAATGCACTACGTGCTGTCGGTATTGCAGTTCGTTGAGTCGATAGTGATGGCTTATCAGTGTCATGTTAGCGGTTGGACCACTAGATCTGTGTGTGTGTATGTGTGTGTGTGTGTGTGTGTGTGTGTGTGTGTGTGTGTGTGTGTGTGTGTGTGTGTGTGTGTGTGTGTGTGTGTGTGTGTGTGTGTGTGTGTGTGTGTGTGTAAGTGAATGCATGAGAACAGAATGGAAGCAGCTCAAATCTACAAGACTGAAAAGTATGCTGATATGGGCAAACAGCCTGAGGAGAGAAGGCTATCAGGTCAAAGTCCTCACAGCAGGAATTGGAGCTAGGGGGTTTGTGGGAACGTCTGCATAGAGCCTCATGAAACAGCTCTCAGTTGCAGGGAGGGAAAAAACCAGAGTCCTGAAAGCAATGGCAGAAGCAGCAGAGAGGTGTTCAAGCTGGATCTGGTCAAGGAGGAACAAAAGTGAACTTCATAAGGCTTAAATTTCCTACAAATATCAGGTGTCCCTGTGGCTCAGTGGTTAGTGCGCGAGTCATTAAGTGGAAAATGAGCATGTCCAGAGGGCATGGTTTCGAATCCCAGTCATGGCTCGTCCCCGAGATGGGAAAAAAAAAGGGGCAGCAGAGGGACATCCGGAGTCATGAACCGGGTGTGGCCCAACCCCCCTAGAGTGTCAGGAGTTAAGGGCCGAAACACTTGCTTGAAGGGGGGCTTCTCTTCTGAGGACTCTCTGCTGACACGCTCTCCACGAGTTTCTTTCTACATTACTCACTCACTCACTGTATATTTTCATGTGTTTGATTCATTTACATTTGTTTTGCTGTTTTCGATGTCGTTTCTTATTGCTGGCGTTGTTGATGAATAGAGTAATGGAGGCACAGGAGGGATGGGATTTGTGTGGGGAAAAAAAACAACATTAGCTTGTGAACGTTAAAGCAGGTATAATTACTGCGACTGACACATGGTACGTACGTTTATGATTGATTCGTTGATTTAGGTGGCCCGCGATGCACTCTCAAAAAACATGCCTCAAGTGTATTTTTTTTAAGTTGAAATTATAATCAGTTTGTATACGTTAAATACGACATTAAAAGTTATTTTCTTGTGTACGATGTTTTGGAACAAACCAAAATCAATCCACCGACCAAGCAGCAGTCGCCAGTTTTGTCACATTTCTTTTGTCTTACATAGATCCGCTTGATATGTTTAGGCCCCTCAAATTGTGGCAGTTCTGGAAGGCAGGGCCAACAGTTTCCAACTAAACTAACTTTATCTGTTTGGAGGGATCCTGACAACACACGCATTGTGTCATGACAATCTTTATTTATATTATGGCAACGACAGAAAAAAAATGTACATTTCAAACCGGAATTGTGACATGGAAATTTTGAATTCATTCTGAAAGATCACTTAGCAACGTGTGAACTTTTTTTTTTTTAATTGGTGAGTTGTCAACCATTCAGAAAGTTCACTCAGAGAGGTGTTTACCGTTCACAGAGGTCCGTGAGGTATGTACCATTCGGACAGGTCACCCATTGAGGTGTGAACCATTCTGAAAGATCACTTAATTATATATATATATATATATATATATATATATATATGTACAGATATATATATATATATAATATATATATATATATATAGATAAATAGATAGATAGATATATCCGTGTGTATATAATGTGTGTGTGTGTGTGTGTGTGAGAGAGAGAGAGAGAGAGAGAGAGAGTGTGTGTGTGTGTGTGTGTGTGTGTGTGTGTGTGTGTGTGTGTGTGTGTGTGTGTGTGTGTGATCCATTTAGAGAGATGACAAAGACAAAATATGTTTTTTTCATTCAAGAATATCATCCAGTGAGATGTATTTTTGTTCAGAGAGACAACAAAGAGCAATATGCACCCATTCAAAACAATCACTCAACCACTCAATGAAATATGCACCTATTCCGAAACATCTCTCAGGGTTGAACCCATTAACCTACGCCACGAAACTGTAGTCCGGGGAGTACACTAATTTTGACTAAAGGAAAGACATGTAGGCATGGCTCGTCTCCTGGTCAATTGTCTGTGTTCCTTCCTGTTTAATCTGGTTTCCGCCACATTTACGTGAGGTTTGCAAGTACCATGACCCATCGATAGCTCTACCGCATCGAAAGTATCTTGTGGACTGACAATGAAAATCAGCAATCATTCGGTGCGGATGCCTGTGAGGTGCAAAGTTAAATAAGTGCAAGACAATGGTCAAAACTGTTCAGTCCTCAAGTTATGTTTTGGCAACATATACACCAAACACGATGTTTCTTTCTCTCTCTCTCTCACACACACACACACACACACACACACACACACACACACACACGGCAAATCATGGAGCGTGTTTTTCCCATTCAATATGAAGTTGCGAAATGTTCAATAACTTGTAATTCGTATGGATTTGCAAAGCTCGTTCGATATCTGTTCTTGGAAAAGTCGTATTACCCCCCCCCCCCCCCCCCCCCCCCCCCCCCCCCCCCCCCCCCCCCCCCCCTTCCATGTGCAGCGTTTTCTGTTTGAGTTACTCCGTCTTACCACACTTACAGACAGTCTACTACAGACATTCCAGACTCCTGCTGTTCGGTCTGGTCCTGCCTTCCAGAACTGACACAATTTGAGAGGGCCTAAAAATATCAAGCGGATCTATGTAAGAATGTTCCAAACTTTCAGATTTTTTTTTTTCTTGCGGCTTCAAACCTGATGGCAGTTTTGCTTCAATCGACTGTTGGTTCTTCTCTGCAGATTATCCATTGTTAAAAGGTATCTTTTGCTGACTGAAAACATATCCCTTCAGACAGTTTCGTCTGCATTTCTGAGCTTACTGATCTGGTTCCAGTTCTGGAAAAGCTTTGTTAATCTAAGCATAGGAACTTTTTTTTTTAAATGTTTTCTTTCTTTTCGTGAGACCGTTGAAACACCAACCACCTTGTTCTCATGAAAATTCATAATCTTGTCATGAAAAAAAAAAATGTTTACAATATTATTATCGCTTGCACCGCAAGCCATGTCGCGCATTTGAAGCAAAGAACTGGCTAACCACTTTTTGCGAATATCGCAAACCAACCCTTTTTTCCTATTCTTTACTCTGTTCTCAATTCGAAAGTCCAAACATGAGCATGCATAAGACATCTGGCAGGAGGAAGAGAAGAGACAAACTGTCGACAACATCTATCAAATCTGTCCAGACTGAACTCTTTGTGTACATGTTTCCGATATGCCGTAAAGAGAAAACGGAATGTTGCCAGCCTACATACTACTCACATTTTTCTGACACCTAAGTAATCGTGTCCATCCTTAAAGTAGGCTCACAAGATCACAGGGGCGGATCATTCGCGCAGGAGGGGGCAGAGAGCGGAGTCCAATGTCTTGGTAGAGGCCTACGGAGAATCGGAATGACGACCTTTGGCGAAAAGGTTATGCTAGGGAAAAGCAGAGAAAGGGAAAGGGGAGAGGTAAGCGAGACGGGAAGGAGGGGAGGTGCTGCATGTATGCAGGCCAGTTTCCGCGCTTTTTTTTTTTTTTTTTTTTTTTTTTTTTTTTTTTTTAGCGTGTTTGCTGATTATATTTTTTTCTGAGACGATGTCTTGTTTTGTTGGTTTGTTGTTGTTATCTGCAGAATGCGCCCTAAATGTGCTGTCTGATGTGCCTGAACTGTTGCTGTCTTTTTTTAGTTTTGTTTGTTTTTTTTTTATCGGGAATACACAACGAAACATTTATTTGGGCTCGTCTGTTTGTAAATTGGTTCTTTTTCTGTTGTTCTTGTCCTGCATTCAGATGTGTCAAGCGCATGCTGAATAATTTGCATGCAAGGAATTTTTTTTTAAGCCGGTTTATTCAGCGTTCATCATTTTTGAGTCTTCGTGTCACGTTTTTTGCTGATTCCTGTTTTGGCTCGTGATCTGTCTTTCTTCGTTGGCATTAGAAATGTTTATTGTGTCTTTGTCGCTAAGAAACGGAAACCAAATTATCTATGATTGCAAACCTTTGCAGCCAAGGAAATGAATCACTGGCTGAAAAGTATTTACAAGTGGGCGAGAGAATTGCTGTCCGATCGGCCTGTGGGCCGAAGCAATTTATTAACAAATTGGCTTGGCTTCTGTGGGATTATCAGAGATATCAGCAAAGACGGGAGTTATGTACAAAGGATATGCAGTGTTCACCTAAAGATCGCTTCATAGCCGAAGGGCTTGCCACAAACATTGTTGTATTAAGCGAGCGGCTTTTCTTACCAATTTCGCAGCGTTCTGCGCTCGGTTTCCGCATTTTCATCTTGACGCTTACGTGCGGACTACCCTTTTGTACATTTTTGCTCAAGGGGTCATAGAATATCGCCCAAACAAAGAAAACCAGACACACCGAGATGATCGTTTCTTTCTTTTGAAGAAAAAGAGGATCGGGAACTGTTCAAACTGTGAATGAGCGATATGATGTGGGGGTTGAGATGTGTGGGAGTTGAACCACAAACGAAATGTTTGATAATGCATCAACTCCCTATTTTTAGTTGATTTGTTTCTGTCGACTGACAGCCGAAGACTAAGAGAGAAGGTCCAGGTGAGTGCTTTTGAAATGCTCAGAAACGACCTGACGGTCTGTGAGATTTAAAGTCAAAAATGGCCAAACACTAAAATGTCTACGACATCGGCCCAACAGTTTTCACTGGTACATTGATCAGTATCGAAGTTGTTGCAAACTGGTCTTTTAGTTGAAGAATTGATTCGGTTTAGGACTCCATTCTTGGAGTTTTGTTGCCCATATAGTGAGTTAAACTTGCTTCCCACCTTCATATGGCCGCTGCTTATACAAAAGTTGATTTGGTTTGGATAGGGTTAAAAGCATTGCACGTAAAGCGAAATGAAACATGTGCACGCGAAATCCATGTCTTTTAAAAGGATTTTCCTCTTTGATTAGTGTTTGGTCAGCGTCGATGTTCCAGTAGAGTTTTAAGTCAAGTACTTGAAGCCTAACAGTGAATTAGTGGGTTTGTTGTTGTTTGTTTGTTTTTTAATAATAGAACCATATACAGTATACTGAGAAAGGTTTCGAAAATCACATCCAGAGCTGAAAGGCATCACTCTAGTCTCGTCAGAGAGCAGGAGAGCAGGTGAAGGTTTTTAAAGCAATAGATGTGTTGAGTTTACAGACTTGGCTCTGAAACGATTTCTTTGAGTACTTGGGGTTTTCCAGTACATCATCACGTTCCTGCTGAGCAGATGTCTTCAGAATCTCTCTTCTCTCTCTCTCTCTCTCTCTCTCTCTCTCTCTCTCTCTCTCTCTCTCTCTCTCTCTCTCTCTCGATGTGTGTGTGTGTGTGTGTGTGTGTGTGTGTGTGTGTTCGTCGGTTGATTGGTTGGTTGGTTACGGTCTGCGTGTTTCCTATGTTTATTTTTTGTTTGTTTTAATATCAGCAGCCAGCGTGACTCAACCAACTCGTTCTAAGTCCTCATCTGCCAGCCATTTCCCGGTTCCCACATCCGTAAGTGGCCAGACAGACCCATCCTTCTTCATTAAGGTCTGAGGGCCTGAAACGTCATGGCACGCAAAGTTAGGGACGACCCCCACCGAGGCCCCAGTCCCCTTGAATTGATAGGTCTGGTTGTGGAGATTGGGGTGTTTCATACCCATACTTTGCCTCCAATAAGAACACTACGTAGTATGTGTTATGTTGGCAACTCCACATTTATTTGCACGAGCGCGCGCGCGCGCGCGCGCACGTGTGTGTGTGTGTGTGTGTGTGTGTGTGTGTGTGTGTGTGTGTGTGTGAGAGCACGAGCGCGCGCGTGTGTGTACTTATGTGTCTGTGGGGTGTGGGTGCGTGTGTGTGTGTGTGTGTGTGTGTGTGTGCGCGCGCGCGCGCGCGCGCGCGCGCGCGCGCGCGTGCGTGTATGTGTGTATTTTTAGGGGGATGCAGTTTTCTCAAAACGACAAAGCTAATATAGAATGGTGTTTTTCTTATAATGAACGGTTATTGTCAAGTATTTTATGTGTGTTCTTTTTTTCCTTGCTTCTCTGGAAAAGAAGACAAAAACAAAAACTTGGAAGACTTCATGGAAATGACATCTGTCATGGTCTGTCACTTTCATTTTAGATGCCCTGTGTAAAAGGCAAAGCGGTGCCCCACCCTTCCATCTACCAAAGACCGGCCGGCGATTGCTGAGCACTTCTATCAGTAGCAAGGAAATTTACAGAACACGACATGTCATGTAGCCTGATGTGCACATGTGTGTGTGTGTGTGTGTGTGTGTGTGTGTGTGTGTGTGAGTGTACATGTTTTTGATGTGTGTGTGTACATTTTTTAAAATATATATATATATATATATATAATTATAACTCTGTGTGTGTGTGTGTGAGAGAGAGAGAGAGAGAGAGAGAGAGAGAGAGAGAGAGCACAAATTGATTGTTATAAACAAAACAGTTGAAAAACAAAGACGAAGCTTAAACTAGCTAGCTTCTAACTCAGCCTTTTCTTTCCAGTTTCAAACCCACTCTGTCTTCCATACACACGAGTCAGATGCTGTGTTTTAAATGTCGGAGATCCAAAACAAAATCCCTCTCTTCTACAGTCTGCCCTTTGCTTCCCTCCCCCTCCCCCCCCTCCAAGCTCCAGAAAATAGTAACATCTTTTAACTGAAATTGAAAATGAAATGGGGCAGGGAACAGTAAGCAATAAACAATAATAAACTGGTCTGTAAAGCGCTGGAAATATTCGCTGTCAGCCTATCCTTCTAAATGTTGGTGTCCAAGAGCAATCCCCTTCCCATAGTCTGCCATTTGTGTTTCCCGCGCGCCAGAACAGAAACACTAACGCCCTCTGATTGGTCGGTGAAGCGCTGGACATCATATTTTGTCTTCCCGCGCGCCAGAACCGAAATACTAACGCCCTCTAACTGGTCGGTGAAGCGGTGGACACCCATACTTTGTCTTCCAGCGCGCCAGAAATAGTAGTAACACCCTCTGATTGGCCGGCGAAGCGCTGGAAATATATTCACTCTGCCTGTCGGAGTCCCAAACTGACCGAAACCACTGTACCATCATACAATCTACTGTGGTGTGATGGTATCGTACAATAGTGTAATCTTGCGTATGGGAGAACATTCGCGAACAGATGTGGATGGGACGGGCGTAGGCGGAAGAAAGGATGGAGGGGGAAAGGGAGGATGGGGAGGGGAGGTGGGTGGCTATGAGGGTTTGCAGGGAGAGAGAGGAGGGGTGGGATGGGGGTGGTGGGATGCAAGCAAACTAAATGTTCGTGCCGCACGCGCGGTCGACGTGGGGGTGGAGAAACAATATTTGAATTTGCGCACAGCCACTCGCGAGTAACACCCCACACGGCTCCACCCCCCCCCCGTCCTCCTCTTCACCCGTCATTCTCGCCGTGCCTGCCCTCCCCTGTCCTGCCATCGCTCTCTCTCTCTCTCTCTCTCTCTCTCTCTCTCGTGTATAAGCGTGGGTGGCTGGGTCAGTACAAACCATGAGTTAATCTGACATTAAATTGGTTTCAGTCAGTCATTCAGTGTGTGCGTGCCGTGTGTGTGGGTGTGTGTGTGTGTGTGTGTGTGTGTGCGCGCGCGCGCGCGCGCGCGCGTGTGTGTGTGTGTGTGTGTGTGTGTGTGTGTGTGTGTGTGTGTGTGTGCATACTTTGAGTGTGTGTGTGTGTATGTCAGTGTGCGCGTGTGCATGTATTTATGTATGTCTGTTTGTCTGTCCTAGCTGCTCGGCGCGTCCGCCACAGTATCACTTAATCAGTGCTTCGAGTTCACCACACAGGTCTTTCTCGCAACTTTAAGGAGGCTAGCAACGGGATGTGAAATCACATTTGCCTGAGAGGCCTGGACGCAGAACGCTCGGAGCCTAAAGGGCAGGGCAGGTTTTCGGGCATAGAGCCGTCTTCTGTCTTTTTCTACTTGAAATTCATCAGCACGCATTCATGTTGATTTTTCCTCCCTTTTGCTTTAATAATGTTTGCGGAGCCAATTCCAGTTTTACGTTTGCTCGTTTCAGTCGCTTGAAATTATGGGAGTATTGATTCCCATTTGTCGTGTGGGTTCTTGCTCATCTCTCGAGAGTTTCTTTTTTATGTCTTTTTCATTTAGAGTGAGATTAGACGATATTCTCCCTGTCTGTCTGTCTGTCTGTCCTTCTGTCTGTCTGTCTGTCTGTCTGTCTGTCTGTCTGTCTGTCTGTCTGTCTGTCTGTCTCTCTCTCTCTCTCTCTCTCTCTCTCTCTCTCTCTCTCTCTCTCTCTCTCTCTCTCTGCGTGCACACGCGCGTGCGGCGAGCGGGGGTAGTGCACGAGCTTTTGGCTTAAACAGTATTTAATTTCAACTTTGTCACAAATGTTACAAGAGTAAATGAGATAGGGGCAACAAGAAATACCTATATAAAGCCCTGTCTTAAGAGTCAATGTACACAGTGAATTTGCGACGGACGTCTGAACAGTAAAGCATTTTGGTCTAGCAATGTAAAGTTTCAAACAGAAAAAAAAGTATAAATAAACAATAAAAAACCGGCAATAGGAGTGAAAAATAAATGATGAAGAGGCAATACAAAAGTACATAAGCGTGACGAAAGTGGAGATGTATGCCAAGTTATAAGCTTACAGAAAAGAAGGCAACCAGTTTCTATGACTGAATATATCGACTCGCAAGACAGTCAGTTCATGAGTCTGGTCAATAACAGGTCAGGACACAATTCTAAATGTTAACTAGGCTCCATTAAGAATGCAGACTAGTGACGATGAGAAAAGAGAAAGACACAATAACAGCAGGCCAACAAATCCATATATGTACGCCCGATGTGACCAGAGGGGCAGATGAAAATAGTCTTAGGAGTTATGTTACAAATCCAAACGCTTTGTTAGAGAAATAAATTTGTGAACAATTTCAAAAATATGAATATTAGTTTCCATGTTGAAAGAACCATTACCAAATAACAAATTAAGAACAGACATCAGTTCTCTAGGAAGGCTGTGGATGGTGTTTGTTCGATGTATAGAGTACAAAGGGCAGTACAAGAGGAAGTGTTCGGCAGTTTCTTGGGGATAAGTACACGCACATGATGGATCGTTATGAATGTGGCGACTGTGCAGGTCATAGTTTAGTTCACTCATTGCAAGCCTGAGTCGACAGACAGTGAATTTGTTCTTTCTATTTCCGTGGTAGTAGTAAGGTGGGACAAAAGTGTCTGCAGAGGAAGGTAGCGTTTGAGGTAGCTGAGAGACTGGGTTTGTTCAAAAGCAGTAAGGAGGGTATTCCAGATGGATACAGTTGAAGGGGAAAAGGATCTGTGGTATATATCTGTTTGGTGTCAAGGGATGAGTCTATCCGAGGGTCTTCGCAGGTGAAATGGATTGACTGCAGAAACCAAGGGTGGCATTAGGTCACAGAGATAGTTAGGGCAGACACTGTGAACTGTCTTATGGAACATTATTATTTTGTGTCTGCGACGACGCTCTTTCAGAGTACAAAATCCTGACTCTTCCAACAGCTTTTTATGACTACTTCCACGTACAGCACCCGTGATAAATGCGCAGGGCGTCCAAGTGTAAATTTTCTAAGATATTTGATTGATACTCCGCGCAATTATCCCAGATGATGTCAGCATAATCAAATATCGGCAGGATAAATGATTGTACGTGGTTTCAAGAGCCCCTCTGGTCAATTTGTACTTAAAAGAGCGAAGACAGTTGATTAGAAGATGAACCTTTGCGGCAGTGTTGCTGACGTGCTCGCCCCACCCTGCAGTTATTTTGAAGTGTGACTCCTAAATGTTTGTGATGAGTTTGTTGTTGCATAGTTGCATTTCATGAGAAACTACATTCCCTCTGAATACACTAAGTAACTCAGTCTTTGATTCATTAAAGACAACCTTCCGTTGACCTGCCCTGTGCATACCAGTGCTGCTCAATCTATAAATGTATTATACTAAAGCGTTTTCCTTTAGTACACATTTGATTTCATTTCAATAACATTGATTCGGGATATACAGTGGCAAAGGTTTTGAAAGCAGTCTTCCATGTCCAGTTTTTCAAAATATCGACGGCTAATTTAGACAGCATGAATATTTGATCAGATGTTCTGAATTTCTAAACCCCTGTTTGTTTCTCGACCAATAGCTTTACAAAATGATCTCCAATTCTGCTAATGATGATTTGGCGAAAAAAAAAGTCCAACTAAACTGGGTAACTGCAGATAGGTATGCCTGCACCATCGTTATTAACAAACACAGACATTTCGCTCAATGACAACAATGTGGCCTCGACTCCTCTGAATCAACCGACAGTGTCCAGTGCTGTCCCAGTCATCTATCTCTCTGTGAAAGCTACCAGCTTACATTGTCACATTCGTCTGAAGGTGCGCAAGATGGCGAAGCAGGCAAAACTTCCGGAAATTAACATTAAGTTCAATCCGCATCCATGGAAACTCGTGGAGGAAGTATGATTACCATCCCGTTTTTTTTTCTCTTACAAACATTATGAATACAATTTGCCTTAAAGAATGTATACATGCATACGTATTTACATACATACATACATACATACATACATACATACATACATACATACACACATGCATTCATACATATACACGCATACATACATAAATACATGCATACATACATACATACATACATACATACATACATACATACATGCAAGCATGCATGCATACATACATACATACATGCATACATGCATACATGCATACATACATATACACATACATACATACATACACAGACACACACATACACACACACACACACACACACACACACACACACACACACACACACACACACACACACACACACACACACACACACACACACACACACATACATACATACATACATACATACATACATACACACATACACACATACACACACATACACACACACACATACATACATACATGCATGCATACATACAGACAGACAGACAGTCAAACAGACAGACAGACGAACGAACGAGTTTCTATGGATACGGATTTAACTTAATGTTAATTTCCGGAAGTTTTGCCTGCTTCGCCATACATGCATACACAGAGAGAAGAAGAAGAGAGTCCGACAGACGACAGACAGGCGAAAAGAGATGTTTTACAGGGCAATTGGAAGGCTCCCCTTGGCTTCCAATGAAGGAATGGGTATTTGCACTTCAATATCTGTAACTCCCCTTCTCCCACTTTCCCCGCCCCCAATTTCCCCCACCCCCCATCCACCCCCTTTCCTCTCTTTTTTTTTTTCATCATATAAATAATTCTTCACCATGTCAAGTCATAATGACAGAGACAGATGAATCGTTCACCTTCATCCCTGCTTCCCCCAGCTATTTTCTTACTTGATATATATATATATATATATATATAGAGAGAGAGAGAGAGAGAGAGAGAGAGAGAGAGAGAGGCGCGCGCGCGCGCGCACGCACATATAGACACGCGCGCGCACGGGTCCACAAAAGACCTACTTGTCGCACTTGCAAAGCGAGCTGTCCGGTAAAAATAGCTCCCTATCCACTTGCTCTGTATGTACTTGCAAAAAAGACACAAATGGATAAGAAAACGTCAGCAAATATTGACCACAACCTAGAGGAACTCTTTGGTAACAGTAAGAAAAGAATCGACCGGTGGCTCCGGTGAATGCTGTCTGGTGGACGAAATCGACTTCTATTCCCAGACCGGTGAGGTCCGGTTTCAGCACTTGAAGTGTCTGATCAGAAGTGACGGGCAAACGCAGTGACCCCCCCCCCCCCCCCCCCCCCCCCCCCCCCCCCCCCCCCCCCCCCCCCCCCCCCTTCCCACTTCCTCGGAGCAGTGTGGTGCTCGACGACAACGAAAGACTCCCCCGGTTCTGTAGGTGACTCTCTAAGGAAAGTGACAAGTCTTTGGGTTTTACACTGCACGCTGCTGCCACCTCTGTCTCTCTTTGCCTCTGTCTCTGTCCCTGCCTCTACTTCTCTTTGTCCCCTCCCTCTCTCTCTCTCTCTCTCTCTCTCTCTCTGTCTCTGTCTCTCTCTCTCTCTCTCTCTTTCTCTCTCTCTCTCTCTCTCTCTCTCTCTCTCTCTCTCTCTCTCTCTCATTTCTTTTTTGCTCTCTCTTGCTTCGGCCGTCGCCATTGTAGCTGCATCACCGCCGACATTCAGCTGTGCATAAAAGCCAGAGAGACAGACAGACAGACAGATAGACAGGGAAGGAGACGTCATGAAAAAATGAAACGAGAGTGGGGAGGAGAGATGGGAGAGAGACAGGCAGACAGACAGAGAGGGTAGAAAGCGTGACGAAAATGAAGTGAAAGTGCGAAGGAGAGATAGAGAGACAGACACACACACACCGTCAGACGGACAGACAAACAAACATCGAATGGGAAGAGCTTCTGGCAAATATTTGCTCTGCAGCCTCGGAGATGAATGTTGCTTTGTTTGTGAATTGTTCCTGTGTTTATTCAATTTGCACGTATTGAAAGCTCCGGGAAGACGTTGTTTATGCCAGAATGGAGATAAGATAAAAATGCATCATTTCGGCGATTCAGCTTGACAATCCGATCTGATTGTGCATATGGAGTTATAATTTGGCTTCGATGTGTGTGTGTGTGTGTGTGTGTGTGTGTGTGTGTGTGTGTGTGTGTGTGTGTGTGTATGTATGTGTCAGAGTGTCTGTGTGTGTCTGTGTGTTAGCGCGCGCGCGCGCGCGCGTGTGTATATGTGTGTGTGTGTGTGTGTGTGTGTGTGTGTGTGTGAGTGTTTTAGAGAGAAAGAAGAAGAAGAAGAAGAAGAGAAGAGAGAGAGAGAGAGAGAGAGAGAGAGAGAGAGAGAGAGTTTTCCGTCCTGTGCTGATTAAGTTTACACAACAATTTTCTTCGCCAATACCGCGGCCGTGTTTAAGTCTTTTGGCAGCGTGTTTCTGCTTGAACTTTAATCGATCGTGAACTCTTTTTAATTCTTCTGGGCAGAGTTTAATTTTCAAAGGCTTAATGGCGAAACGTCTCTACCTTTCGACTGAGCACAAACTATCATTTCTCCTGTTTTTTTGTGGGCCTGTGTTGATAATCCTATCCATCTTCAAATGAACCTGTGTCGATCTTAACAGTCCAACATTTTGATTAGATCGTCTTGAGAGTTTGTGGAAAAACATCTCAGCTGCTCGTAGTAGTAGTATAGCAGCAGCAGCAGCAGCAGCAGTAGTAGAAGTAGTAGTAGAAAGAATAGTAGAAACAGTATTGCTGTTTTTGTATTATTGATGTTAACGGTTGTAAGATGATGATAACGAAGATTAATCGTACGACATTGCTGTCGTTTTTTTGCTGCATTTCTTTTTTTTTTTTCTTTCTGTGTTCACTCTTTCTGTTCGATTTGTTGTTCTTGTTACTGTAAGCCTGTATGTTCTTGGTATTGTTCCATTTCCTTTTGAACTTGCTTTCTCTACCTCTGTGTTGTCCCTTAACATTATCAGCTGCAGCGTTACCACCATTCTAACCACCATCAGCATGACTGTTTTCATGTTTATATCACCATCTTCGCGACTGTCACCACTGTTAGCTCCATGATCATCGTAACTAGAATTATTCTGATCACCACC
>JADBJO010000022.1:400000-410000 GCA_016801955.1 Conus betulinus
GTGTGAGGGATGGGGATGTGTGTGTGTGTGTGTGTGTGTGTGTGTGTGTGTGTGTGTGTGTGTGTGTGTGTGTGTGTGCGTGTGTGTGTGTGTGTGCGTGTTGAGTGATGTAGAGTGTGTATGTGGGTGGGTGGGTGGGTGTGGTGTTTTTGTGTGTGTGTGTGTGTGTGTGTGTGTGTGTGTGTGTGTGTGTGTGTGTGTGTGTGTGTGTGTGTGTGGTATGGTGCGTGCGTTCGTGTGAGGGATGGGATGTGTGTGTGTGTGTGTGTGTGTGTGTGTGTGTGTGTGTGTGTGTGTGTGTGTGTTTGCCTTTGAAAGGTATTACTTACAAATAAAAAAACATCAGTACAAAATTAATATCTAACGCTGCCACTGGAGATAAAGACTTCCATATGGGTTTGAGTTGCTTAAATTTGTGGCGTTGTGGCAGCCATCATCGCCACCAATATTGTTATCGCCGTTAGTATGATCGTTACCAGCATTATCGTCATTATTATCGTCATTATCATCGTCGTGGTCATCCTCATTTTCTTCTTGTCAAAAGAGAGAACAGCAGTTCATTTGTACTTTAAGAACTTTTTCAGGTGTAAAAGGATATGGAAAATACAGAATAGCATTACATCACGAGAAAGTGTTTGAGTTCCATGAATGATTTTCCTTCTTAGATAATTATCGATTCATACACATCAACTTTACAATATTCACGACCAGTGCAAAACTTGTAATGATCTCGTTAGACGGATCGTGGATCCGCCCTTTGATCCAGATCCGTTTAACCAATCCTCATGAGATATTACTGGATTTGTCTTTGAGCAACATTCCATCTTTCCACCAAACATGTATTTAAAAAAATGGTGAAGTAGTTTTTATTTGATCTTACCGACAGACAGACAAATGGATGCGGGTGAAAGTATTACGTCTATGACGGAGTCGCACATGAATAATTACAGGCTGATGACAAATGGATGCGGGTGTGTACAAATGGATGCGGGTGAAAGTATTACGTCTTTGACGGAGTCGCACATGAATAATTACAGGCTGATGACAAATGGATGCGGGTGTGTACAAATGGATGCGGGTGAAAGTATTACGTCTTTGACGGAGTCGCACATGAATAATTACAGGCTGGTGAATGTTTTCTTTGAATCAGTCTTGTCGACACCTAGTAAGAAGGTAACTTACACAGTTTGCTGACTGTTTCAGAAGAATCTTTCACTCCGGTACACGTGAACTGGCAATATATGCCACTTGCTATCAGTGAGGTTTGGACGAAGTTCGTTGAAAAATCCATCTACATCTTGCACTCCCACTCTAGTCAAAGCAGCTTATTTGGGATAGAGGCGGTGGTGACAGAAGATTTCACGCAAGGTTGCGAGTGTCATGAGTTCCACATCCTGGGATGGAGTGGGGGAGGTGTAAAGGGTTGTGGTATGTCTGTTTTTGTCCAACTAATGTTTTAGCGAAGCGTGCTTTATATTTTTCTTTATATCTTTTAGTTTGCTTTTATCAGTTTTAGTATTAGTTTTATCATCATCATCAATATTATTATTGTTGTTGTTTTTCTTATCATCAACTTCAGGTAAGAAGGTGATTATTGTAAACATGAAATAGATGTTTTTTTCCCCCCCAAGTCTTAAATGTTTTTTTCTTTTTCTCAGTACTGCATGTTCTTGTTCAAAAGATTACACAATGAGACTTGTTATCTAATAGAATGGAGGTTGTGGTTGTAATTTGCTTGCTTGTTTGTTTCCTTGGGGCAATGTGTTGAGGTGTATTTGCACTAATACACACGCACACACAAAGCATAGTCAGTGGAGTCAGAGATGAAGAGGAACTTGCTACACACACGCGCGCGCAGATAACAAAACATAGCAGTGGAGACAGAAAAGAAAAGGAACTTCCTACACACACACACTAAATACATATATATACATATATATATATTTATAAACAAGCTTGCTGTTATGTCTTAGATTGAAGAAATAGGGGGAAGATAAGCATTCATATCTGCAGTGGTAAATAGTTTTGCCTAACTAACAGTGTGTGCTTGAGTGGATGAATAATAAATGTTTCTCAAAGTGAGCCTTCAGCAAGCTTCGAGTCTCCAAGAAGGAGACATTCTCCAATAGAGAGAAAACTCACTATCATATAACTCCTGGTCAGATACCGTTATTTCGAACCCTGAGTGTTTCTCCCCAGTAACCGAGAAAAGGAGTAACTTAACTCCTCTGCCTTTTCGGTTTTAAGAAGAATACTATCCCAGAAAAAGGCTGGTGTGCAATACCGTAGTATGTTTGTTGAGTTTTCAAAATACCAACCCAAGGTGCCACCTAAGAAGCAAAAGAAAATCATGAAAAAGCAAAACAAGCTACATTTTCTTGTGAAAAGTAAAAATATAAAAAAGATAACCTCTTAAGACACGAGTGCTGAGGGCCAGTACTGGAATGAATCCGCAAGGGAGTAAATTACAATAAACTAATATATTCCAAGGATTAATACCGAGCACCATTCCAGCAGCTTACAGAGCAGCTAGGTGTTGCAATGACTGCAAAAATATTCAATTATAAGCAAAACTTGCTCTTATGTCTTAGACTGAAGAAATAGGGGGAAGATAAGCATCATATCAGCAGTGGTAGATAGTTCTGCCTAACTAACAGTATGTGCTTGAGTGGGTGGATGGGAAATAATAAATGCTTCTCAAAGTGAGCCTTCAGCAAGCTTCGAGTCTCCAAGAGGGAGACATTCTCCAATAGGGAGGAAAAACTCACTAACATATAACTCCTGGTCAGATACCGGTATTTCGAAACCTGATTGTTTCTCCTCAGTGACTGCGGAGTGAAGGCTCACTTTGAGAAGCATTTATTATTCCCCATTCACCCACTCAAGCACATACTGATAGGCAGAACTATCTACCACTGCAGATATGAATGCTTATCTTCCCCCTATTTCTTCACTCTAAGACATAAGAGCAAGCTTTGTTTATAATTGAATATTTTTTGCAGTCATTGCAACACCTAGCTGCTCTGTAAGTTGCTGGACTGTTGCTCGGTATTAATCCTTGGAATTTATTAGTTTATTGTATACACACACACACACACACACACACACACACACACACACACACACACACACACACGCCCACACATGCACGCGCACGCGCGCGACACACCACGCGCGCGTGCACGCGCGCACACACACACACACACACACACACACACACACACAGAGAGAGAGAGAGAGAGAGAGAGAGAGAGAGAGAGAGAGAGAGAGAGAGAGAGAGAGAGAGAGAGACGCAAAATGAACAACGCAAGTAAAAAAACAAAAAGAGCAAATCAAAACCAACAACAACAACAACAAAATCGTCCCCCATAAAGTCGAAAGAGCTATCTCGGTGCATTCATCTGGCTTTACAGCCAGTCCTATTTCCCTGTGAACTTGCAAATATATACAGATGATATCATTTAGATCACAATCACGTGGATATTTAATGCCCAGTGGGTGCCCAGGGATTCGTTCAGGTAAAATAAAACATCTTCCCGACGTGGACCGCAAACCCCAGGCGTGAGATGAGTCGTAGATATAGATCCCACTGGACAACTGGTTCGAACCCGAACTGTCCCCTGACGCCAGCAATTTGTCTTTGTGTGTCACCCGATACTGCCGATGAATATGAATTGGGTCAGGCAAGGAGATGGTGTGCGTGTGCGTATGTGTGTGTGTGTATGTGTGTGTGCGAGAGTGTGTGTGTGAGAGTGAGAGAGAGAGAGAGAGAGAGAGACAGACAGACAGACAGACAAAGTGTGTGTGTGTGTGTGTGTGTGTGTGTGTGTGTGTGTGTGTGTGTGTGTGTGTGTGTGTGTGTTGTTGTTGTTGTTGTTGTTCTTGTGGTTGTTATTGTTGTTGTTAGTCTGTTTAACATCTGTTCACTAAACGGTGTGTGTGTGTGTGTGTGTGTGTGTGTGTGTGTGTGTGTGTGTGTGTGTGTGTGCGTGCGTGCGTGCGCGCGCGCGCGTGTGTGTGAAGAATACGATGTAATGCAAAGACAAATGGATTGCTCGTTTATCGCTGGTCAGAGGCAGAATGCTTAATAGCGAGAGGGAGAAGCAGTTGTCACTTTGGAGATCTGGGGCCAGTTATTCCAAGAATACAGCAGCCCTGCTTACGAATTGCAGTATAAATCATGATCAGTTACTGTCGTCATGTTGATCGGACCTATGAGTAGAAAATTAATACTGTAAATAGAGTACTAGTTGTATTGTTATATCAATAATCATCTTTCAGAATTAGAAGGAAATACAGTTGTGGTCGTCAAACAGAAAACACTTATTTGGCATAATCTAAATAATGTTGTGTCCCAAAATGTACAAGCAAAACAATTTGATCATTAAGTGTTTAAAAAGTGTATTCAGAACTGTGTTCATAAAATCAATCTAATTCTGGTGACTTAACTGATATCAATAGCACCTGTTGTACTTGAGAAACCCACATATATTTTCAATCTTTGCATTGGTAAATGTTATATTCCACATCCTTTTCAGGAAGGCGAGCACTGTAAGACCTTTTCTTTTCGACATGCCATTTTAAGCCAGTATTCTATTCAGATCTCAACTTTTGACAATACGAGTATATTTCATACGAGTTATTTCATCCTTGGTTTGGACAGATTTAGCAGATTTAGACGGAATCACTCCTCTCATACTGCACGAACAAATCCAGTAGACCACTTGCATTAAAGTAGTAATAGTGATCTGCTCACATGAATTTATTTGATTTTGCCGAAGCTTTCAACACTATGGACTATAAATTACTACTGAAATAACTACATGGTTGACCCAGAAATTCATCTGGATTTGTATAGCTTTCTAGAGAAATAGAAAGTTTCCGAAGTTTTTCTAAATATCACCATTCTTACTAGCACACCATTGAGTTCTCTAATGATCTTTTGTTTTCATTTTATGATAACGATCTCCTTTTGATTTTTTTTTCTACCTCTTGAGAACTTTCTTGCCGATAATACTTTCATGTAATGTAAAGAGAAAAATGTAAATGCATTGTACGGTGACACACGCACAGATATTGATCGACTAATTAAATGTCTAGAACCTATTCATTCGGCCCTTCGTCCCCTTGTTAAATTATAAATTTATGCATCAAGACGAAAACGTCAAAGTATACAATGTGATATTGATTATGCCTAATAAACTTCTTACGACTCAGCCTATCAAACCTGCTGAAAACCACAGGCATTGCTTGTAGAGACGTCCTTTCGAACTTATTCTTCTCAGATCTTCTTATCTTCAAGTTGCTGATAGTTGAGATCTTTTTCGTTCTGTTTCAAATGTCAGTTTTATAAAGGTGTCTACGTATAAAATCATGAAAAATTTTGCGCCTCTTTACCTTGGGTCTCTCTATGTGACACCGATTTTCCTGTGGATACTTTTATTTTTGTAATAAAATCTCATCAACGTGTGCAGAATTCATCCCCTGTCCCACAAACTGATCTGTTCTTATCTTGTCTTACGTATTCGGATGGTAGACTCTGCATTGAGGTACGTGATTTCTCGACAAATAAAACTAAATTATGTTCCATTTAAAACATCACTTCAGGACTACTGAATGGCAAAGCTGTGGCTAGTTCTTGTGTGTGTGTGTGTGTGTGTGTGTGTGTGTGTGTGTGTGTGTGTGTGTGTGTGTGTGATGTGGGAATTCTAAGTTTTGGGAAATTGGGAACTTTGACCATAACGTTAGATTACGATTGTTTCCATGATGTCAGTTCGTCTGCCCTCATCCCATCCCTCTCTCTCTCTCTCTCTCTCTCTCTCTCTCTCTCTCTCCTCTCTCTCTCTCTCTCTCTCTCTCTCTGATTTGAAAATATGTTTCAGCAACAGCATTTATTGGCGAGCTGTTATTACGTATACAATCTTTCCTGATGATTTTCATTCATTTGTTTCCTTTATTATGATCATTTTTTTGCTTTTAAATTTACTTTTTCTTTCAAAAGGAGTAGGTGGGAGATGGTAGAGACGGGTTTTGAAGGGACAGGGGCTTTTTTCTCTCCCATGAGGGCAAAGGAGCCGTAGTTTATATACCATTTATCCTGAAATAAAACATCATCCTCCTCCCTCCCTCCCACTCTCTCCCCCTCCCCCTCTCTCCCCCCCCCCTCTCTCCCCCCCCTCTCTCTCTCTCTCTCTCTCTCTCTCTCTCTCTCTCTCTCTCTCTCTCTCTCTCTCTCTTTCGTTTGTTAATCGAAGCTGTGTGCGTTGATTTTGACGATTCTGTAAAGGATTTTTATTTCGTCTCTTCAAAACTTTTTATGAACTATTTACTTGAAAACGTGAAGTAAAAGGTAGATTATGTTTTGTGTAAAAAAGTATTTCAAAAATGAAGTTAAAGCAAGAATAAGTTGCTGAGCAGAAATGTAGTTTTCTTTCCATTTGTTTACGTGGCGTTAAAGAGGGAGATATTTTATAGTCCTGTCCTGACTTTCTGCTCATTAATGAATTAGTTCTGATAATAATTGAAAATATCAGGCACGGAACGACTTCTAATCCTGCACAATTGTTCATTTTTCCCTTTTGCCGACAATACCTTTTTATCTTCCTCAGAGATAATTGGTCTCCAGTAGCAACTACACAGTTTATATTCAGTGGGAACTAGAATGGAATTTAACGTCTGTATGAATAAAACTAATTGTTGTATTTTGTAAGGGGGATACTTGGCACAGAATGAGAGATGGTTTCTGGAATTGAAATAGTCGTTGTAGAAAATGCGCACACATATCTTGGACTACTCTTCACAGTTATACTCACTTTTAACTTTACATGCGAATACTTCGCTATCAAAGCAATGAAAGCAGCCACAGTTACCTCTCACGTTTTGTATGAGTTCGATTGTAGTTCATTTGGTGTTTTAACTTACCTCTTCGGTTCAAAAGTACAGCCAGTTTTACAGCATGGACCCCAAATTTGTACTTTCTAAAGAGAAGAACTATGGTGATGACATGAAAGGTTCGTTTATGTACATTGAAGCAGTTCTTGAAAGCAGACAACAGAACTTCCAATGGCATGTTTTCTTTGGAAAAAACTGAAGATGCCCAATTTACTGAAGCTCAGATGAAAAGCAGTAAATACTGGCGGAAGCTAACCAGAATGGATAAAGAGAGAACATTATTTCAAAGCATGCAGAGTGCTGCTATTCTTAAATAATTATGGTAAGAGGACTTGGAATTACAGTCTTTGGCAGCGCTACGGTTCTTGAGGATTTCACGGGATAAGTAGAATGTCCAAAGTGTAATCTGGATTCATGTAATGGTTCAGAAAAAGGACTACTGAGTGTCAGAAGTAGAAGTGAAAAAAGAAGATATATATATATATATATATATATATATATGTATGTATGTATATACATATGTGTGTGTGTGTGTGTGTGTGTGTGTGTGTGTGTGTGAGAGAGAGAGAGAGAGGGAGAGAGAGAGAGAGAGAGAGAGAGAGAGAGAGAGAGAGAGAGAGAGAGAGAGAGAGATTCTACAGACCTTTAAAGACATTTTTGTGCGTCAGAGCAATTTATATTAGTAACATGATTGAAATATTTCATGGGCACATTAGCCAAGTTTAGATTTGGTGCTTAAAGTGTGTGTGTTATCGTTTCAAAGATTCCAGTTCTACTGAGGGTGAAGTGATGTACTGTTTGAGAAGTGTAGGAAAGGAAGATAAACTTTTTGTTCTGCTTGTTTTTGCATTGTCCTTCATACATGATCTTAGAACAAAACGTATCCAGCCTGAAAATTTGACTAATCTATGTCAGGCTCATGTTAACGCTAATCATCTTAAAAAACATGTGATATATATATATATATATATATATATATATATATATATATATATATATATATATATATATGATATATATATAGACAAAGACAAGAGTATTACTTGTTGTTACTATGTAATAAACGTTTTTCGCTTGAGTACATTGTCATCAGTGCTACTTATGTGTTTATCATTTACTTTAACGTGTGCCTAAGCTATTTACTACTACTGCTGCTACCACTTCTGCTGTTGCTGCTGCTGCTTCTACTACTGCTGTTGCTGCTGCTACTACTACTAAACTACAACTATTACTACTACTACAACTACTACTACAACTACTGCTACTACTACTACTACTACACCACTACTACTACTACTACTACTACTACTACTACTACTACTACTACTATCCTAATCACACTAACGCCTAGGCAGTGTGTAGCCGTAGCCTTAAACCTGAATAAAAGTCCATATTCTCTCTCTCTCTCTCTCTCTCTCTCTCTCTCTCTCTCTCTCTCTCTCTCTCTCTCTCTCTCTCTCTCTCTCTCTCTCAGGGTGAAATGATTCATCGCTTGCTTCCAAGTCCTTCGCTTTATGTACGACATGATGTTGATTCATTGCAAGTGTTAACACTGCATTCTTCTTGTGTCTAAAAACTTTTAAGGTTCTTAAGGTTTCTCTCTGTGTGTATTAGTCTATGCATGCTGGATTGTGTACAGATGTATGTCTATGTGTGTATTTGCATGTGTGTAACATGGTGTGCGTGTGTGTGTGTGTGTGTGTGTGTGTGTGTGTGTGTGTGGGTGTGCGCGCGCGCGCGCGCAGCGCGTGTTGTGTGTGTGTGTGTGATGTGGGTGGGGGGGGGGACTGTAGATGAAAAGACTTATCAAAGGAGATGCATCGTGCATGTGCAGATCTCCAAACAACCAAAAACAATTTGGATGTCATCGTGCATTGCAGATCTCCAAACAACCCAGAAACAATTTGGCCTGTCTATGCATTGCAGATCTCCAAAGAGAGAGAGATTTGGCCTGTCTAGGTATTAGAGAGAGAGAGAGAGAGGGGGGGGGGGGGGGGGAGAAAGAGAGAGACAACGTAGAAGCACGAAGAGGTCAGAAGAATGGTGCGACTCTGAATACATCAGATCTCCCCAACAGACTGTCACATAGCACCGCGGGCAACAGCCAGACTGTTTGGACTTGCCGACACCAGCACGGCCTATTAAATGCTCCCTTGGGTACTCTGTGGCTTCATTCCTATTTCCTTGGTCCCTGTAGGACACATCTCTTGGTTGAAAGTCCTCAGCGACATTTCCCAGTCCTCCCTCTGCCAGGCAGTGTGCGAGGAGTGTGTCTGTATGATGGGAACTGAAGACCATTTCGTTGCTGTTATTGCTAAAGAAACGCCTTTCAGCGCCGTATAAGAGAAGACGATGGTGATTTTTTTTTTTTTTTTTATCTTTATCTAATCCCAAGACGGGTTGGGTTCCCAAGTTAGAGAAACGTAAAATACTGAACGTGGCAATGGCGATACGTTTCCATTGTTACTGCACGCTGCTGTTATGCAGGGGTCAGCTCTATGTTCCCTCAGCTCTATGTTCCCCCTGAGCTCTATGTTCCCTCAAGTCAAGTAACATGTCATGCTGAGGGAACATAGAGCTGAGGGAACATAGACATGCATCCGTTATGCGTATTACTACTTACTACTACTACTACTACTACTACTACCACCACACTACTACTACTACTACTACTACTGCTGCTGCTGCTGCTGCTGCTGATGATGATGATGATGAGAAGGAGGAGGAGGAGAAGGATTTTTGCTCATAATGCTGATGGAAGGATGAGACTATTATCACCATACAGTTCGATGGAAAAGCTCTAATTGAAGCAGACAAAAATATCACACGCTTTGTTTGAAAATTGTCATAAGCACATGATTATGCACATTTTTGGCTGTATAACATCGTGTCCCTTTCGACTAACATTTTTTTTTTCTTTTTGTGAAGAAAGAAATAGATCTAACTATCACAGCAGTAAAGACACGCAGACAGTGAAGTTACCGTCATACTAGTACATTTGGCATGTGTGTGTGTGTGTGTGTGTGTGTGTGTGTAGTGTAGATTTAAATGTTTTCACATTAATTTGTATGTACAGTAAGAAGTCAGGCGCTGTCACCACGACATAGTC
>JADBJO010000022.1:417500-422500 GCA_016801955.1 Conus betulinus
TGCATGCTTATCACTCACACATTTGCCGCTCAGCTCTTTACGAAGCCCTGGAGGGACTTGCGAAAATGAGAACGCGAAGGTCTTGTGAAAATATGAGAACGCATAAGAATGGTTGCGATCACTGTTTTTTATCATACATGAATGCCAGAAAAGTATGGTAACCTGACACGCCCAATGGCGACCTCTCCGTCTCCAAGGAGGAGAGTTGCTCAAGCTCAGAGTTATCGACCTTCCCACCGGGGTAAGTAGAGTGCACATGAAGTGCCTTACTTGAAAGTAGGCAGGGCGTACAGAAGCGTGTTTTTGTTGACAGTACAGAGTACAGTCCATATTTGCAACAGCATCGGCCAATAGCAGTGTCCGTGTAAATTTAGTTCGATGTCGGAGAACAATAACACTAGCGCTTTGAGTCGATGCGCAATCTGTGGTTTCATCTAGACATTGATTTTGTTATTCATTCATTTATTTAGATTTTTAAAGAATTTTCATCTGCTTGTCGTTGTACTCGTAGCATAAATGTGCGTAAGTGGTTCATGGGTTGTGGAGAATGACAGCATTGTGTATAAGACACCTAATTTCCTGTGTGTATGAGGCATGCCGAGAGAAAGGATATCGATGAGTGGAGGAGGGGAGAATTAAGTGAGATGTGGATTGGAGTTAACGAAAGTAGAGGGTTTAACTGTCTGTGAGTGTGCATAAGTAAATATGTACCTGTTTGCATATGTTGCTTGTGCATGCAGTAAAGAGACTGGGAGAGAAAAAGACTATCCAAGATACAGACAGACCAGACAGACAGACAGACAGACAGAGACAGGGAGACACAGATACAAGACAGAGGATAGACTAATCCGTTCATTTGTCAGCAAGTGTCCACATCTGTGGAGTAAGGAAAGTTTATATGTCATTTGTATGATAGGATTTGTAGCCCTGGTAGTTTTTGGCTGCCAGGAATATTAACAGCGGATCAGAGAAGAGATCAGCGTGTGAAGGGAACCAGAGATCCTGTGTACTGTGGCTGCTGTTCATGAACCAGTCTGTTTAGTACCGGTGAAAATGTTTTGAGGAAAGCTGATGGTAGTCAGAAAAAGGGATATTTTTTTTATTTTAGATTCAGGCTGACTTGCACTCTCTCTCTCTCTCTCTCTCTCTCTCTCTCTCTCTCTCTCTCTCTCTCTCTCTGCTCACAGAGATACTACCGCAAGCCGCAAACAGCATGGTGAGTTTACAATACAAAGAAATCGAGATTACATCTGCGGCAGATATGACCGGGACAGAGAGACAGAGAGGGGGCAAATGCAGATGCGTATACCTGAACACATGCACAGGCACGATCTTTGCAAACAAGCATACACATACACACACACACACACACACACACACACACACACACACACACACACACACACACACACACGCACGCACCACGCACGCGCGCGCGCGCGCGCACGCACACACACACACACACACACACACACACACACACACACACACACACACACACACACACACACACACACACACACACACACCACACGCACACACACACACACACACACACACACACACACACACACACACACACACACACACACACACACAACGAGCGCACATCACAGACAGAGAGTAGGGGAGGGAGGGAGATCACTTGCACATCGGTGGCAAAGCAAGAATCTCGGTTGAAACACTCTGTCGAACAATGCGGGTCCACCACCTTGTGTATTGCCTAAAGGTACGTGTGCAGGCAGAACATAGGGGCCTGGCTTCATCCTTATCTTCCTGTTTAATGCAGGAACTGGAGTATGACGTTGATGAGAGCGAACCGTGTCTCTCTTTGTCATGCTTTTACATTTACGACTTAGATCAGGCGTACATGCCTATCATTTCTGCCACATTTCCCGCCAAGTAACGATAGTGCCACAGAGAGAGAGGGGTGGGGGGGGGTAGAGGCGGAAGAGAGAGAGAGAGAGAGAGAGAGAGAGAGAGAGAGAGAGAGAGAGAGAGAGCCGAGTTTGCATGCTTATCACCGACACATTTTCAGCCGAAGTCTTTTCGAGGCCTTAACGTGACTTGTGAAGAAAATATGAGAACGCATGAGAATGGCTGCAGTCACTGTTTTTTGTCATTCATGAATGCTGGGAAAGTGTGGCAGTCAGCCAGACACACCCGATTGCTGCGGTTTCTGCATGCGACCTGTGTCTGACTCCAGGGAGAAGCGCTGCAAAGTTTGGAATTATCGACCTTCCCTCCAGGGCAAAAAAAAGCGCACAGAGAGTGGCTTATGGAGACGCACAGAAGCACGTTTCTTGTTGAGAGTACGTAGGATTCTCAGCAATGGCAACTTACAGTGAACATATCCATATAGTTTGTAAGATCTTTTGGAACAGTAACACCAGTGCTTTCAGTTGATGTGTACACAGTCTGTTGTTCTATTCCTTAAATCGTTATTCAATTCTTCGCTTTTTTACAAGTATACATTAACTACTACCTTTCTTTGAGTTTATAGCCTTTAATTCTTCGTTCATTATTTCATGGCATTGATTGAAGTTGTGGAAAATGGCAGCAGGGTCGCGTTGTGCTTGGGAAAGCTAATTTTCTGTGCAAATGAGGAAGCAAGAGAAAGAGAATAGATGGGTGGAAGAGAGAGCGTGAGAAAGGTGGGGGGGGGGGGTAAACTGTATCTGTGAGCGCATAGGTACAATGTATCCGCTTGTTTTATGTCCTTGTGTGGACATACTGGAATTGGAGTGGAAGACAGACAGACAGAGAGAGACAGAGACAGAAAAAGAGACAGAGCTGAGTTCATTTTTCAGCAAGTGTTCGCCACCTGTTGCGTGAGAAAAGTTCCAACGTTGCTTCTATGACAGGATTTGTAGCCCAGTGTTGGGCTGTCAGGAATATGAAGAGCGGATGAGATGAGAGATCAGTGTGTGAAAGCAACCAGACACCCCATGTACTGTGTCTGCTGCTCATGGACTCGTCTGTTCAGTGCCAGAGAAAGTTTCTTGGGAGACTGGGATAGAAGCCAGGATGCTGGGTTTTATAGGGTCCAGGCCACCTTGTAAAGTACATATAGGGTCTCTCTCCATCTCCTCTCCTGAGGCTCTCCCCCTGAATCCTCGCTCTCTCTCCTCCATACGCTCGTCTCTCACTCTCTCATCCTCTCTCCCCCTCTCTCTCTCGTCTTCTCTCTCTCTCTCTCTCTCTCTCCGCATTTCTCCCCTCTCTCTACCCTCTCTCTCTCTCCTCTCTCTCTCTCTCTCTCCCTCCTCTCTCTCAACATCTCACCTCGTCTCTCTCTCTCCTCCCGCTCTCCTCGCTCTCCCTCTCTCCTCGATCTCTCTCTCCCTCCCATCCAATTCTCTCTTTCTCTCCCCTCGCTCTCTCTCTCTCTCCATGCGCTCCCCCTCTCCTCTCTCTCCCTCTCTCTTCTCCCCCTCCTCTCTCTCTCTCCCCTCCCCTCTCCCCTCTCTCTCTCTCTCTTTCTCTTTCCTTTAATGTACTTCCACGCATAAGGACACACACACACACACACACACCACACCACACACACACACACACACACACACACACACACACACAAATCTGCACATTAGCTTATTATTTTTTTCTGCCATAATGCACTCATAGATATGCATATGTGTTTGTGTGAAGGAAGGAAGCTGTTCGTGTCTTTCATCATGTGTTTCTCTGCCAATTTGCGGGTATTTGTGTATGACATGTTGTGTGTGATTGTGTTTGTATTTGTGTGTGTGTGTGTGTGTGTGTGTGTGTGTGTGTGTGTGTGTGTGTGTGTGTGTGTGTGTGTGAGTTCATGTGCGTAATTTTTGTGCGCGTGAATGTGTAGAAGAAAGCGCACAATTGTATACGGGTGTATGTATGTATGTGTTAGTGTGTGTGTATGTGTTAGTGTGTGTGTGTGTGTGTGTGTGTGTGTGTGTGTGTGTGTGTGTGTGTGTGTGTGTACGGGAGAGAGAGAGGGGGAGAGACAGAGAGAGAGAGAGTTATCATTTTCATTTCCTTGTTCTTCAAAATCTTGATTTGTTTCTTTAAGACATGATGGACTAAGGAATGTTTTTGTAAACATTATTGCGACCATCTGAACCTGTTTGTAATGAGCTAATTCTTATAGGAAGGACCTATTTTCACAGAAAGGTAATACAGCTAAACTGTTGAACTATGAAATTAAAACCGTTGAGAGAGAGAGAGAGAGAGAGAGAGAGAGAGAGAGAGAGAGAGAGAGAGAGTTTTTCCCGTTTATAAAACTACACATTCAGATATCAACTCAACTCATCACATGCATTCCCAGAATTATATGGGCTGTTATATCACTCAGAAGTCCAATCACCCCCTAAAGTAAGCTTACTCAGCAGCTAAAAACCCAGCTTTCATTAACAATCATATGAATCGTAGTACTTTCGCGTAACTGAATAGGAGGGATTGTTATTGTTCATCTCGAAGTTGATTTGTAACTGATTAAGAACGCACGGATCGTCTTCACAACCGTGTGTTCTGAATGAATGTAGCGTGTAACGTAAACCAAAACATTTGATAGATGCGAGGCAATTGCTGGAGGAGGGTACGGACAGAAACAAACCATGCACCTTGATTATTGCTTCAGTTTTTTTTTTATTCCCTTTTTTTTTCTTCATTCCGATTGACATTAAGATATGAGATTTACGAGGTAACCGTTTTAGTGTTTAGTGTGGATCACAGAACCGAAGAAGGTGAATTCTAAGTTCGCCGTCACACATCATCGGTTCTCATGGGAGTGATATTCACCCAACGCCATAATCATGAGAGATGAAGTAGCCAGTTGTCACGTGACTTTGATCCTGCCAATACGGGGCCTCCTGTTTGGCCAGCCGAGGGCTGAACGTCTGAAGAAAGAGCTAGCAGACGATGCCATTATGGTGCCAGTGCGTTGCAGCCACTGACCAGAGAGGCCAGTCTCCATCATTTTCACATCCCCCGCCCTCATTTGCGCGATCGACCAACATCAC
>JADBJO010000022.1:432500-460000 GCA_016801955.1 Conus betulinus
CACAGGTGGATGTGATATGGAGAGCTTAATCATTGATGTAAATTGTGAACAATAAGGGACCCAGGATAGAGCCTTGTGGGACGCCATAGAAAAGTGTTTGAAATGAAGAGAAAGTTGTATTAATTTTTACACATTGTTGCCTATTTGTGAGATAAAAAAGCGTAAGAGATTTTGTGGATAAGCTATACCCATTTTAATTTTCTAAGAAGAAGGTTATGGTCTATCACATAAAATGCTTTTTTGAAATCAAGAAATAGGACACCACAAGATCTGTTGTTGTTAATGCTATTTAGCCAGTCATCAACCAAGTTGATTTGGGCTGAGTGGCCTGAATGGTTGTGTCGAGACCCGGACTGTCTTGGAGGAAGCAAGTGGTATGTATTAAGGTGGTGTAATGTGTGTTTGTGTATGTGTTTTTCCAAAGGTTTGGAAATAGTGGAAATGATTGAAATTGGTCTGTAGTTTGCAGGGTCTGAGCTGTCACCTGCTTTGTAGATAGGTATGACTTTCGCTTTTTTGAAACTATCAGGAAAATGATTTTTGTCGATGCATAAATTGAAGACGTATGTTAAAGTATCTGTAATTGCTGGAGCTGATAGAGAGAGAGTGAGAGAGAGAGAGAGTGAGTGAGAGAGAGAGAGAGAGAGAGAGAGAGAGAGAGAGAGAGAGAGAGAGAGAGAGAGAGAGAGTATTGGATGAGAAAGATACGCACCCAGAAAAGCTGAGTTTGCGTGGTTATCACGCACACATTCGCAGCTGAATTCTTTTCGGAAGCCCTAGAGTGGCTTGCGAAAATATGAGAGTGGTCGCTGTCACTGTTTTTGTCATTCATGAATGCTGGGAAGGTGTGGCAGCCAGCCAGACACACCCGATTGCTGCGGTTTCTGCACGCGACCTGTGTCTGACTCCAGGGAGAAGCGCTGCAAAGTTCAGAGTTTTCGACCTTCCCTCCAGGACAAACAAGAGCGCACAGAGAGTGGCTTATGTCAAAGCAAGAAAGACGTACAGAAGTACGTTTCTTGTTGATAGTATGGGGGAATGAAAACAGTGGCATCTTCCAATAGATATACCCATGTAGTTTGTAAGATCGTTCCGGAGTGCAATAACGCCAGTGCTTTCAGTCGATGTGTAAACCATTTTCTGTTCCCTAAGTTGTTGTTCAGTCTTTTTTTTTTCAGTTACTCACGAACTACTTTTTTTTTTAATGCTTCACATCTCTCATTCTGTGGATTTCATTGAAGTTTGTGGAAAATGACAATAGGGTCACTCTGTGTTTGTGAGCGCTAATTACCTGTGTAAATGAGGCAGACAGAGAGAAAGAAAATGGAAGAATGGGGGAGAGAGAGAGAGAGAGAGAGAGAGAGAGAGAGAGAGAGAGAGAGAGAGAGAGAGAGAGAGAGCTGTATCTGAGTCTGCTCTCTTGTATAGATATTACATACTGGAACTAGAGTGGGAAGTTGAGAGAGGGCAAGCGTCCGCCATCTATTGAATGAGGACAGTTTATGATACGTGTCGCTTCGATGTCAGGATCAGTTGGGCTGTCAGGAATATTAACAACGGATCAGACGAGAGATCAGTGTGTGATGGGAACCAGGCATCTCGTGTGCTGTGGCAGTTGCTCATGGACTAGTCTGTTTAGTACCAGTGAAAGTGTCTCCAGAGACTGGGACAGAAGCTAGAGTTAGGTCTGTTAGGTCCAGGCCGTTTCGTATAATATACGGATGTGAATTCTCTCCACCTCGCTCTCCCTCTGTCATTTTGTCTGTCTCCATCTCTTTCTCTCCCGTCTGTCTGTCTGTCTGTCTGTCTGTCTGTCTGTCTGTCTGTCTGTCTGTCTCTCTCTCTCTCTCTCTCTCTCTCTCTCTCTCTCTCTCTCTCTCTCTCTCTCTCTCTCTCTCTTCCCTCGACCTTCTCCTTGGATGTGTTTGCATGGCAAAACACACACATACACACACACACACACACGTGCGCGCGCGCGCGCGCGCGCGTGCGCGCACACACACACATACACACACACACACACATTCATGCACACACACACACACACACACAAACATGCGCGGGGGGGGGGGGGGGGGGGCATATAGAGTGTGTGCGTTGGTTTAACATTTCCTTTGCCATAATGCGTCATAGATATGCACATGTGGTTTAGGAGAAGAAAGGGAGGTGTATGTGTTTTTTGAGTGTGTGTCCCTCTCTGTGTATGTGTGTGTATTTCTCTGTGTGTGAATGGCGTGTGTGTGTGTGTGTGTGTGTGTGTGTGTGTGTGTGTGTGTGTGTGTGTGTGTGTGTGTGTGTGTGTGTGTTGCGCGCGTGAGCGCGCATATATATATATATATATATATATATATATATATATATATATATATATATATATATTGTGTGTGTGTGTGTGTGTGTGTGTATGTGCACGTGTGTGTATATGTTTACATGTGTCTGAGTTCATGTGCGTACGTTTGTGTGCTTGAATATGTAACACAAAATGCGTAGTTCTGCGTGCGTATGTATGTATGTATGTATGTATGTGTGTGTTGTGTGTGTGTGTGTGTGTGTGTGTGTGTGTGTGTGTGTGTGTGTGTGAAGTCAAGTCAACATTATCTTTATTGAGGGTTAAAGAATAAGTTTTCCAGCTTTTTTACATCCTGCCCTCATATATGAGAGATAGAGAGACAGACAGACAGACAGACAGACAGACAGACAGACAGACAGGCAGGCAGGAAGGCAGGCAGACAGACAGACAGACAGACAGACACAGACAGACAGACAGGGAGTTATTATTTTATGTTCAAAGTCTTAGATTTTTCATTAACCCATGGAAGATTTACATGACGTCTAAACCTGTGTAATGAGATAATTCTTGTAGGATGGGATTATTTGCATTAAAAGGTAGCACAGCCAACATGTTCAGCGAATGGAATAAAACTGTTGAGAGACATATTTTTTCTCCCATTTTCAATCTTATTTTTCTGTCCCATCTTCTGTGCCCTCTCAGTGGCAGTGCACTCACGTCGCTCATTCCGACACCCCGTCCCAGTCACAACCGGTCAGTCCCGCCGCAGTCCCGGCACCGGCAATCCACAGGGAGCAGTCACTGTCAAGTCGTCAAGAGGCAACCCACCGGAGGAGACACTGCACTGCTGCCGAGTCACTTTCGGTGGTGTTCAGCAGTGCTTGTTTGATCCAGCATACGCAGGTCACCCCCTGCTAAGCCCCCTATTGACGACAATAATTGCTTAGTCGCGGAGCCGGCGTGAGTGAGCTCTTCCCCCCGGAAGGCGCCACCACATCCGTCCAACGACAGCCCCCATGGACTCGCCGATACCGGTGATCCCAGCGGAACCAAATCAAGACCACAGACGTGGAGAGGACATCGAAACTGAGGTCACCATGAGAGCAGAGCATGAAGGGCCACAGAATTTGAGGCTTTTTTTTTTTTTTAATGCTGATCGATGAGAATGAGGATGATGAAGATGATGCTACGGATTTCCATTCCGGTCTGAGGGACTGCATGACAGGGCTGTACTCTACGCTTCCTTTCATAATATATCCTGGCGTCAACAAGGCCGAGAGATACAGACGCCTGCAGTGTTGGTCAGAAATTTGAGCAACACTGTCAGAGACGCATCCATTAAGTGGATGAAACTCGACTGTGTGGTCCCAGTCTTCCCAACTGAGCCTGTAGCAAACTCAACTCTGGGTAGGAGCCGGTCAGGGCAGAAAAATCCCACATGACTCTGATGGGAATTGAACCCACGATCTCCCAGCCGGGAGTCCACAACGCTAACCACTTTGCCACGGCGGCTGGTCCCATTTTTAAAGTTACACATGCGAATATAAACGAAACTTATCACATGTCACATGTAGTCGCAGAGTTATATGATAAGATATACGGCTTTGAAGCCCAATCACTTGCAAAATACTGAGCGGCTAAAACCTAATTTCCGGAATAAATCATATGAATCATAGCACGTTCGTGTTACTGAATAGCATTGTTTGCCTATGGAATTTGGTTTTGTAACTGTTTGAAATGCATATTTCGTCTTAATGCATGATTTTCACAGGAATACAGAGTGAAACTTAAAATACAGTGAATGAAATGAAGGCATTTACTGGGGGAGGGTAAAGACTGAAATAACTCATAGTTCTTTATTTTCGTTTCAGTTTTATTCCTTTTGTAATCCATTGCCATTAAAAAAAAAAGGGGGGCTAACGAAGTCAACGTTTCATTACTTAGAGTGGACCTCAGAAGCAAAGATGATTTTTAATATCAAGTCGCCAACGTATTTCATCTGTCCTCATGAGGGCGTGGGGGGGGGGGGGGGGGGGGGGGTCTTTTCCGCCATAATTATGAGAGATGAAATAGCCAGTTGTCACGTGACTTTGATCCTTCCAATAGCGAGGTCTCTTGTTTGTCCCGCCGAGGATTAGACGTCCAGAGAGGAACTAGCAGAGGATGCCAATTATGGTGCGTGTGCATCGCAGCCACTCACCGGAGAGGCCAGTCTCGTTCATTCTCCCATCCCCAGTTTTCACTCGTGTGGTCGACCAACACCATAGCCGTCCATCATGGAGAGAGAGGGAGAGGGAGGGACAGAGAGAGAGAGAGAGAGAAAGAGAGAGAGAGAGAGGGAGGGAGAGAGGGGAGAGAGAGAGAGAGAGAGAGAGAGAGAGTGTGTGTGTGTGTGTGTGTGTGTGTGTGTGTGTGTGTGTGTGTGTGAGGGAGAGAGAGACAAAGAGAGAGTTGATCTGTGGCTGTAGTGCAGCACAGGAGTAGGGGGTTGAATGGATATAGAATGGTCTGTGTGTGGTCAGTGTAGAGATACTGCGCGTTCATACTATTGATACAAAGAATGCCGTCTTTTCATTATCTGAAGAATAGGATAAAGATGTCTATCGTTGTGTTGTGGACAATTACACGTTATCCTGTCTTTCTGCTGAGACTGGCATAACAGATAGTAATGTTGTGTGTGCTTTCATCAATACCAGACAGATATTAATGTTGTGATTTTATCAATATGGATAAAGCAATTTTATCACTTTGTTGGTTATTGTTTCCTTCATCTGTTATATGCCAGCGTGTTTTATTTTTCATACGTCAGTCAGAAATCACAGGGAGAAATAACTATGTGTGTGTGTGTGTGTGTGTGTGTGTGTGTGTGTGTGTGTGTGTGTGTGTGTGTGTGTGTCTGTCTGTCTGTCTGTCTGTCTGTTTAGAAGCCATTTTCAGCTTGTGCGTGGTGTCGCTTTTTGATTCCCACAGCCCTTACTAAATTCCTGTACTTAGAATCAAATACATGTCTGAGGTCTGTAGTCGTAATCACAAGGAAATCTTAAGTGAAGTCAAGAATTCAAGAGTGAATGATTGATAGTCACTGACGGCTGATTTCATCGTTGGACCGAAAGTTACTGCAGACATGGTTATCTTTGATGGCATATCCCACTGCTTTTTTTTAAATGTCATGTCATTTGTTCAACAAATTCATTTCTGAATGAAGGGCTTGAGGGTGCAGGGGACATTGACTGACTTCCATCAGTCACTCGCGCTCATATTTTTTTCAAAGTGTGACGCCAGCATCACGTCAGAGGTGAAACGGCCGGATGTGACGTGAATTCGATCATTGCCAGAAGCGGTCATGTGTGTCTGCCCACAGAGGATTGGGTGACCGGAAAAGACTTAGCGTGATGTGTGAATTATGGTGCCATTGACTTGCAGCCACTGAAGACTGAGGTCAGCCTCCGCCATTCTCACATTCGTCACTCTGCTTCTGTGATCTCCCGAACATCGCAGCTATTATCCATGATGGTGTGTGAGAGAGGGGGCAGGGGGGTTGGCAGAGGGATGGAGGAACAGAGAAGGAGATGGAGATGGGGGTAAGGGGGGGGGGGGGCGGGGGGCAGAGAGATGATGCAGGGCTTGAGAACTCTGGTAGGGAGATGAATGGTCCCTGTACAACTGAAGAAAAGGAAGCGTGTATTCTTTCTGTATGTGGCAAGAACTCCGTCGGTTCATTTTATATAAAAGGGTCGCACGGGTTCTGGCTCTTGTGTTCTAGAAAACAACAGATTACTCTGTATTTTCTGCTGCGAATGGATTTATGGATATAAGTGTTTTATATAGTTTTTTTTTTTTTCCATTTTGAATGAAGGACTTTGATTGCCTTGCTGATTTCTCTTTCTCTCTCTCTCTCTCTCTCTCTCTCTCTCTCTCTCTCTCTCTCTCTCTCTCTCTCTCTCTCTCTCTCTCTCTCTCTCTCTCTCGTTATACCCGGTTTTGATAGAAAGGGGAAAATGTGGATTCTTCATAATCATAGAGAGATCTTAATTGAAGCCGAGAGAATTCAAGAGCAAATACTAATACGTTTTAGCTTCGAATTGTGTGTGCGTTTTGTTTTATTATGTAAACGAAAGTTAGTGGAAAATTATGTCGACCTGTACTAATACATTTCAGTGCTTTCTAAATGCTCGTTGCTGTTACAGAAAGAAATTATTACTGAACAAAAAGAGATGAAAATGGCTTGATGCCACGTGATTTTGAACCTTGCTAAAAGCGAGTCTTGTGTGTGTGTCTGCCCCACAGAAGATAGGGCGAATAAAGACGACCTAGCAGTATGCGCTAATTATGGTACCAGTGACTTGCAGCCACTGACGAGAGAGGTCAAGTCATCATCATTCTTCCATCATAATACAGCTTTGCTTTAGCAATCCTCTCGCTACCCCTACATCTATCGTTCCCCCAATCCCACCCACCCCCATCCACCACCCTCACCACCTTCCCTCCACCCCCTCCACCCCCTTCACCCGCTTCGAGCCTCCAGATCGGAGTCATTCATCATTGTGGAAGAAAGATGCTGTGTCGGTGTCTGGGAGGTTCCGGTTCTTAAAAGGGGGGAGGAATGATCCTGTATGGCCAAGGAGAGAAGGGTGCATTCATAGTATAGTGAGCGGCGTGAAGAGAGCTCTTCTGTGAAGAAAAGTGGATTAATCTTTGAACAGGACAGCGTTTTTTCCCGTATTCCACAAAATGGCAGTCTGTTATGTCTTTCTCTTTTGAAAGGGGCGAAATATAAATCTTCTAGCGTTATATATCTGCATGATTAAATAGTTAGCTATATATACTGCACTATTTTAGGCCTTCAGGATGTGAAATGTTGCTATTATGTTTTCTTGCAAAATATTACATTTCACCTTTTTGAAATGAAAAATCCATCTAGCATCTTCAAAGGACGGTATAGACATGACTTGTCTTCTTGTTAAAAGAGGGCGAGAAAGGGAGGGAGGAGGAAGTGTGTGCTGGTGTGTGTGTGTGTGTGTGTGTGTGTGTGTGTGTGTGTGTGTGTGTGTGTGTGTGTGTGTGTCTTTTGTGTGTGTGTGCATGTGTGTGTGTGTGTGTGTGTGTGTGTGTGTGTGTGTGTGTGTGTTCGCGCGCGCGCGGACGAGTGCATGAGTGTGTGTGTGTGTGTGTGTGTGTGTGTGTGTGTGTGTGTGTGTGTGTGTGTGTGTGTGTGTGTGTGGGGGGGGGGAGAGAGAGAGAGAGAGAGAGAGAGAGAGAGAGAGAGCAGGCAGGCAGACAGACAGACAGACAGACAAACAAACAAGAGGCAAAGAACGTCAACATCAAAGACATCGGACATAATAATAAAGATCGATATATGGCCCTTGTACGATTATCAATGATCGCTGTTGGTCTGTATATGATATCAAATGTGCCTATACCCTTTGATTTCAACAAGAATTCCAACCATCATTAATAGAACAAACCTTATTCTTTAAGAAACAGAAATCAGACATTTTTGCAGAGAACACGGGAAAAAAAACTGCTGACTACATTGCCAGAATCCAGCACACTTCAAGACTATTGTGTCACGGAACGTTTAAACGTCGCTCGTGACCCTCGTAAACGAGCAGCTGTTGATCTCGATTGGGGAGAACAGACACAGTAATCGGCTCTGTCAGAATACCGATTAAAGAAATAGGTAAGTCAGGCAAACAGGCTGACCACCATGAGGAGGCTTTGAATTGTAATCGGATCAGATGGTTGTACCGTTTGCTCTCTCTCTCTCTCTCTCTCTCTCTCTCTCTCTCTCTCTCTCTCTCTCTATATATATATATATATATATATATATATATATATGTATGTATGTATATATAGTTTTTTTTTTATAGTTCAGCTCCCAAATGTACTTGTGAAAGCTTCATAAACGTCGGATTTTACGTTGACAGCAACTTTCCTCGTTACAAGCGAAGTTAACCATTGTTTTTCAGTTCGGTTTAATGCTGTGCAACATTTTTTTCAGAAGCAATTTGTCTGCTTTGCTTTTTTTTCGCCTGATGATGTAACCTATGACAGCGCAAGTGTTCGTAAACGAGATCGGTCCTCAAACTCCCCCCCCCCCCCCCCCCCCCCCCATCGTTCCCGCCGCCCTCTCTCTGTCTGTCTGTCTGTCTGTCTGTCTGTCTGTCTCTCTCTCTCTCTCTCTCTCTCTCTCTCTCTCTCTCTCTCTCTCTCTCTTTCTCCCTCTCTCTCCATTTCTGTTTCTTCCTGTCTCTCCTTCGTTGTTTTTTCACTTTCTCACACTCACTTAACACACGCAGGCGCGTACGCACGCAGGCGCGCACGCATGCTCGTGGACACATACACATACACGCACACATACACACACACACACACACACACACACACACACACACACACACACACACACACACACACACACACACTTGCTTGCTTGCTTGCTTGCTTGCACGCAGGCACGTACGCACGCGGACGGATACAGAGAGAGAGAGAGAGAGAGAGAGAGAGAGAGAGAGAGAGAGAGAGAGAGAGAGAGAGAGATAATGCGGCATTTCTTGCTAATAGATTCTTGTTTCTATTGTTGAATGGCGAAGTATCGGAGTTGAAACAGTCATGATTGCCATCAAATTAAGTCATTCGAACTGAAATCAGCTAGCAATGAACATCTTGGGAGAGATGCGCACTGAAGTACAGCTTGCTTATGCTTTCCATTCCCCACCCTCTTCCTCCCTGTCTCTAACCTCCACCCTCATCCCCACCACTATGTCCTGTCTCTTGCTTCTACAAGGCTTGGACTAAACGTAAACAGTGATCAGTATGACTCACCTAGACAGCTCGGATCCTCCTCCCTTCATTTTGAGGTGGACTGTCTTACTTGCTGGTGTTTTTCTTCCAGCTGGTTTGAGAGAGAGGGAGGGGAGGGACAGAGAGAGAGAGGGGGGGAGTCAGACAGACAGACAGACAGACAGACAGAGACAGACAGACAGACAGACAGACAGACGGACAGACATGAAATGAAAGAACTCATGGCGTTCCGAAGGGAGGGCGGACTTTATGTGGAGTTGATCAGTCTTTCGAGGCAATAGTCTGAATGAATTGTGTCCATACGCAATACACCTCACACCCCTTGAAGAGTATTGTTTGAAAGTGATTGCACCCGAAAGTGTACCCTTATAATGTTGTGTCGGTGGTAGTGTGTAAAGAAAGCCAATCGCTTTCTTGTCATTTTAGAAGGATACCTCTGTGTGTGTGCGTGTGTGTGTGTGTGTGTGTGTGTGTGTGTGTGTGTGTGTGTGTGTGTGTGTGTGTGTGTGTGTGCACGCGCGTTTTTATGCGTACAATAACAATGGCCAACGAAGGCCAGTGTCTTCAGAGCATGTGTGTGTGTGTGTGTGTGTGTGTGTGTGTGTGTGTGTGTGTGTGTGTGTGTGTGTGTGTGTGTGGTCTGAGTGTTCAAACATGAGAGTCAAAATTGTGTCGTTTTATTGCACTCTGATCACGCAGATGATGGGTTCTTGTTTGGTTTATAGTTTTTTTGTTCTTGTTGGTTTGTTTGTTTTCTTGTTTTTGCCTCAACTGAAATTTTCAAAATATTGTTTAAACCGCCTCAAGCTCTCGCCCTCCTAACGTATACAGCTGCTACTTTATTCCATTTTGTGGAAAATGATATACATATACAAATGTGCAGAGAGACAGACAGACGAGACAGACAGACAGACAGACAGACAGACAGAGGGGGGGGGGGCAGATTTATGTAGATGAAAAATAAGTGATAAGAGCGGGGAAACGGGCGATCCAAACAGACAACAGTGCTAGGCTGCCTGAAAAAAAAAATTCTGTTTGAGAAAGTATTCAGAGCTGTGCTGGTGTTGACCACTACCCGGTTTCCCTTTCGTTCATTGACCCTGAGAGACGACAGGCGCCCACGATGCCTTGTCGAAATATCTTGACAGACAGTGCTGAACGGCTGAGGGTAGGCACACTGCTAGAAATGTCTATGTTGTTTGTCTGCGGGAGTCTGGAAGAGATGGGGGAGGGGCTCTTAGTATCTGCATCACTTCTTTGAATGACTCACGTTCTGGTTGTTAGTACAGGTCGAGTCTGTCTGTCTCTGTCTCTGTCTCTCTCTCTCTCTCTCTCTGTCTCTCTCTCTCTCTCTCTCTCTCTTATTCTTTTTTCTCTTTCTCTCTCTCTCTCGCTCTCTCTCTCTCTCTCTCTCTCTCTCTCTCTCTCTCTCTCTCTCTCTCTCTATCTCCTTTTTTTCTTTCTCCTGGTAATACCAGAAAGAAGAAAAAAGTTTGCATTGAATCCTCTCTGAGTGTTGCATTCTGTCTCTCTCTCTCTCTCTCTCTCTCTCTCTCTCTCTCTCTCTCTCTCTCTCTCTCTCTCTCCCTCTCTCTCTCTCTCTCTCTCTCTCTCTCTCTCTCTCTCTCTCTCTCTCTCTCTCTCTCTCTCTCTCTCTCTCTCTCTCTCTCCCCACCCACACCACACATCATTTCGGTATATCTGCAGTGTAATTGCTTCCTTTTTTTTCTTTTGCTTTGTATAATCGCTGTGTGTCCGTTGTCCTGTGAACATGTACCTGTGTAAAGTGAACATTTGTCTGCATTTACATAAAACTTACTTTTATACATGTGTGGCAGTCATTCGTGCTCTTTAATAGCATGAAAAAGGCAAGGACAATCTACACATAGGCGAGTTTATTTTATTGTTGGGAAGTAAAGAATTATATCAGATTAAGGACACGTTTTTGAGTGTCGTGAAAACCTGCCTCGATGTGAAGTAGTGTTGAAGAGACTTTTTTCTTCGTGAAACAGCGATGCAGCAATAGAAGTGTACTGTTTTAGTACCTGTTTATTCCTTGTGACTGACAGTCGTTTTTTTTTTTTTTTTTTTTTTTTTTTTTTTTTTTTTTTGTTTTTGTTTTTGTTTGTTTTTGTTGTGTGTGTGTGGTTTGTTTGTGTGGGGGGGGTTGTTGTTTGTTGTTGTTTGTTTTTTTTTGTAAATCCGATAAAAGAAAAATTTCTTTCTTTAATGGCTTACTCTTCGTTCGAAAAAGCAACTAATTTCTCTAACAAGACAAACGCCACTGCTAGTAGGAAAAGTTGGTGCATAGAGGGTCTGACAGTGTATGGTTAGAAATTAAATGACAATGTCAGTTACTCATGGAAATGCCAGCACTAGAAGTCAGATGAGCGTTATGTTTCATGACTGTGGTTCAAAAAGTCTGCAAAACTTAAGTCTAGTGAATGATTGGCGGCTTTCTCATGATAGCTATTACACTCCAATTTGTCGCAAAATGTGATTTGTCCAAATCTGCGTCCTGAGACAAATAAGTCAGCTACTCTAGTTTTCTCTGTGTGGCGCAGTCACATTTTACTTTGCATCCGATCACCCGATTCTGCAGGCTTTTTAAGGCTTTTTTTAAAGTTTTGTTTTGTTTTGTTTTTAGAGAAAACTGAATTTTTACAACTTTCATGGGTGTTACATGTATTCCCCTATGATTCTGATCACATGTTGATGCATCGCCTAAGACAGCCATTAGGTCGGTGTCTTGTCCTCGCTTTGCTCATCTTTTTGTTCAGCTCGAACAATACAGGGGAGGTAGCAGTTAAAAAAAAAAAAAAGAAACTGCAACGCAATTAAAACGTGAAAGAGAACACAGAAGAGAAATAAGAGATGGGAGAGAGCAAAAAAAAAAAGCAAGCAGAATTAAACGATTCAAAGAAAGAAAGGAGAAATGGAAGAAGATAAAGAAGGAAAGTGAGAAGGAAACGAAGCTAAACAAGGAGAAACGAGCACAGGGATAGGGAAGAGTTTGGAGGCCTGCCCGGCAGTGAAAGTCCCAAAAGGCTTCACTGCTGGGCACGTGATCTCTGTCGCTTCTGTGCATTCCAGCCCCGCTGAATTAGTTCCTGCCTCTCTTCTACTGACTGGCCCCCAAGAGATGAGGCTGACCTGCCTTCACCTCCAACTTCGCCTTAGGCAGCCTCATAAAATAATGCAGCACTCGTTTTCCCCTGCACGCACTTCGGCCCTGTCCACACACGCTCCTCTCTCTCTCTCTCTCTCTCTCTCTCTCTCTCTCTCTCTCTCTCTCTGAATAAACAATCCTCTCTCTCTGTCTGCCCTCGATCTGAATAAGCAATTCTTCTCTCTCTCTCTCTCTCTCTCTCTCTCTCTCTCTCTCTCTCTCTCTCTCTCTCTCTCTCTATCTCTCTCTCTCTCTCTCTGTCTCTGACCTTGATCTGAATAAGGAACTGTCTCTCTCTCTCTCTCTCTCTCTCTCTCTCTCTCTCTATATATATATATATATATATATATATATATCCCCCTCTCTCTCTCTCTCTCTCACTTCCATCCTCACCTACCTCTCTCTCTCTCTCTCTCTTTCAATCTATCCATCTCTTTCTCTCTCCCTCCCACCTACTTTCTTTCTCATTCTCTCTCCCTCTCTCTCACTCTCTCTCCTTGTGTGTGTGTGTGGTGGTGGTGGTGGTGGTGGTGGTGGTGCTGTTGATCTGTTTAGCGCTGGGTGTTCTCTTTTACTGTAAAAACAACAAATATAAAATAGCCGTCCAACCTGCGCAAAAAAAAAAAAAGAAAAGAAAAGAAAAAGAAAAGCAGGGGATACCAAAACAACATTGTTCGTCAACAACAGAAAACGCCACGGAAAAAAAAAAAGTAATAAGAACAAAGAGAAGAAATAAACGACAAACAAAAAAAAAAAAAAAAAAAGCACAACAAGAACAACCAATTAAAAATAAAAAAAGGAGAAATAGCCAGAAAGAAAAGGTGAAATTCAATTAAGAAGTAAAGAAACCAACAAAAGGAAAACAAACAAACAAAAATCGAAGAGGAGAGAAAAGGAAATGGGGGAAGGAGAAGGAAAAAGGAAAGAAGAAAGTCAGACTTGGCCAATAGCCAGCCATTCAGCCCCCTTCCTTCCTGCAGCCTGGTGCCCAAGACTTGTGGCTTTCCTGTCTACCCCCCCCCCCCCCCCCACCTCCCCCAGTCTTCCTCTTTACACACACACACACACACACACACACACACACACACACACACACACACACACACACACACGCGCGTGTTTACATTACAACGCAGACACACACACACACACACACACACACACACACACACACACACACACACACACACACACACACACACACACACACACTCACTCACACACACACACACACACACACACACACACACACACACACACACACACACACACACACACACACACACACACACACACACACACACACAAGCACGAGCTTGCGCACACGCACGCACGCAGTCACGCACTCAGGCGCGAATACATTTACACTGTTTCTGTACACTTTCACACCGCAGCGCTGAGATCAACAATACGGTTTTAAAGTGTGGTCCTTCCTACGTACCGGGAGAACGTGAAGAGCGGTCCAAGCAAAGTCTGACAAGAACACGTGTCAAAGAATTCTCACACTCTCCCCTTATGGACAGGTTTTATTCTGATTCCTAAGACGATGTCTGCCTTTAGCTTTCCCGATAAGGGAACTTGCTGTATTTTGATTTGACTCTCTCTCTCTCTCTCTCTCTCTCTCTCTCTCTCTCTCTCTCTCTCTCTGTCGAAAGTAGGCTTCGATTTATTTAAATCGACCTTTACATTCTTTGGATTATCTGTCTGGAACTCTTCCTGTGTCTGTTCAGGCAAGTCAGTTGCTTCAATCCTCCAAATCTAAATCCTGAGAAGATGTCACGGTGCATACGGATGCTTTCCGAAATACGCCACAGTACATCTTTTTTCTGTCCCAGTCTGTCTGTCTTTTGTCTGTCTGTCTTTTGTCTGTCTGTCTGTCTGTCTGTCTCCCTCTCTCTCTCTCTCTCTCTCTCTCTCTCTCTCTCTCTCTTCTCTCCCTCCTTCTCTCTCTCTCTCTCTCTCTCTCTCTCTATCTCTATAGATGCTAATATGCACTGATCTCTCAGACAGTGATAGAGTTATTAGAAAGTAGAGGCAACCCCGCAGTCTGATGGCACATTTTGACCTTCCTCGGAAAACTTTATGGATAATCAAGCATAAGCTCAAAATATACCTTTTCTGCTGATTATCCTCTACTTCTCTGGCTATTTTGTTTATAGCTTTTTTGACCGTTTTCTATTTTACCCTTCACTCACTAGCTCCCTTGATGAGACGTTAGTCTGATTTTTTCTTCTTGTCGTGGTGAGAATACCACAGATCTATAGATGTATGTCTCTGTGAAATGCCGTCGGAAGACGAACGCACCTGGTGCCAAGTTCTGATAATGAGTCTTATGTAGGCGAAAAAAAAAATCGGCTATTAACAGGCGTAACAAATAGTTCTGCACACAAAGCAGCATTCGATGGTTCCCTCGTTTTTCTGTGAAAGGTTCATTGTTTGTGCTGCAGCGTCTTCTTTTCCATCCCTTTTTTCTGCTGAATCTCACCTATCCCCATTTACTAATTCTACTCTCTCTCTCTCTCTCTCTCTCTCTCTCTCTCTCTCTCTCTCTCTCTCTCTCTCTCTCTCTCTCTCTCTCTCTCTCTCTCTCTACTCTCTGTATTCAATCTTATGCTGCTTGAAACAGCAACATTGTTTTAATTCATGCTTGTCGTGGAATTGCTGTATACGTTACTTGGCTGTACAGCCAATGACATTGAAAATGTCCAGTCTCTCTCTCTCTCTCTCTCTCTCTCTCTCTCTCTCTCTCTCTCTCTCTCTCTCTCTCTCTCAGTATAATGATATGTTATTGGAAAAACTGAGAACGAAGAAGAAATGAGAGCTATGAATCGGCCCATATCAAGAGAAGAAGTAATGCTTGCAATAAGAAAATTGAAAAATGGTAAAGCTGCAGGACCAGATGGGGTTATAGGGGAAATGCTAAAACATGCAGGGCTCGTTCAGTTGTTTTTTGTTTTTGTAAAATTTTTTAATGCATTATTTGACAAGGGTGTTTACCCAGACAACTGGACAGACTCTATTGTACTTCCTTTATTTAAAAAGGGTGATGTGAATAACCCTAGCAATTATAGAGGCATTTCTTTGTGTGACATTAGCAGTAAAATGTATAGTGCAGTTATAAATAACAGACTTCAAGAATGGATAGAAGAATATAATTTGACGGGCGAACACCAAGCGGGTTTTAAAAGTGGGTATTCTACAGTTGACAATATGTTTACTTTATTGGCATTAATACAAAAAAACAGTTTTGTTTTAACCGCAAATTATACGTTGCTTTCATTGATTTTGAAAAGGCATTTGATTCTATAGAAAGGAACTTATTATGGCCGATACTTTTGAAAAATGGAATTAAAGGCAAACTGTATAAATCTATTCGTAGTATGTACATGAATGTAAAAGCTAGGGTCAGATGTGGCGCTAAACTGACGGAATACATCAAATGTACTCGTGGGGTAAAACAAGGTGATGTTTGCAGCCCTTTACTGTTTTTTCTTTATTTATCAATGATTAGCACTAGAAGTGATAAGAGGAGGCAGACATGGTGCAACCTTTACACACGATTACTCTGAGCTGTTTATTTTATTATTACTGGCTGATGATGTGGCATTAGTGGCTGAAACGGTTATTGGCCTGCAAACACAGATCAATAGTCTCTGTCGTGCAGCGGCAGCGTTACACTTGAAGGTGAATATGAACAAAAGTAATGTTGTTGTGTTTAGGAAAGGGGGTTATTTATCTGCTAGCGAGAAATGGACTTATAATGGAATAACCATGCCTGTTGTAAATGTGTACAAATATCTGGGAATTTATTTATTTTTTTCCACAAGAATTAGTTTTGTAGCAGCGTGCAATAATCTTTCTAGCCGAGCCAAGAATGCTTTGTTATGTATTTTGCAAAAATTGTATAAGTTGAAAAATAACTCTCTAAACACATTTCTAAAATTATTTGACTCTCAGATTCAGCCAGTGGTTCAGTACGGTGCGGAGTTATGGGGACTAGACAATGCAGCATTACACTGTGAAAAAGTACATCTGTTTGGACTCAAACGATTCTTAGGCGTCGACATACGAACACCAAACGATCTGATATATGGAGAAACGAACAGATATCCTATATACATAAATTCGGCTTTAAAATGTATTAAGTTTTGGTTAAAATTAACTAGAATGGATGAGCATAGATTACCATATAAGGCATATCGTTTGTTGTATGATTTGGACGAACGTGACAAAAGAAACTGGGCCTCAAATGTTCGTTGTAAATTATATATGTATGGGGTTTGGTTATGTCTGGTTGAACCAAGGTGTTGATGCAACTGATGATTTTCTTCGGATTTTTAGAGATAGATTGATTGCATGCAGATGGCAAGAATGGAATTATCATGTGAGTAACAGTGAAAGATTTATGTGTGTATAGATCTTTTTGCTCTGCGCCTAATGTTAAAACCTATCTATTGTTGAATTTAGACAGGCATTTAAGATACGTAACTTCTAGATTCAGACTTGGTATTTCTGAAATTGCAGTGCACTATTATCGTCACCCGACCCCATAGCAATGAAGATTTATTATGCCAACTCTGCAAAGAGAGGAGAGATAGAAAGTGAAGTTCATTTTGTGTTATGTTGTCTTGCCTGCAAAAATTAAGAGCTCAGTATATACCTTTGAAGTATTATAAAGTCCCAAATCACTTCAGATTAGCACTTCTTTTGGCGTGTACTTGTGACAAACAGTCAGAAATTTGTCGATTTATCTTTTCAAAGCGTTCAAACTGCGGTCTTCTATGTTATCTTAGAATAGTTTATGAACATATATTTGTTGTGTCTGTGTGTGTCCTTAGGGTGCTTTTGTGATTGTACTTGCTAGCACCCCTTCATGAGGGGCAATGGCCTAATCACATTCTGAAATAGAAGCTAGTAGTATGATGAAATCAGAAGAGATGTAAAGAAGAGCATACACTGTGATACAAATAAATTTCATTGCATAAGGCTTCATATGAATACCACTACTTTGCTGATTCAGTTTCACTTCGTGACAGTGAAGGTTGAGTTCGATTTCTTTCCTTCTTCATTCGTTTATTTCTTTTGTCCTTGGTCATGTTCAGAAACTGGACCTATTTCAGTTTGAGGAAACTGAACGTTGACAACTTTCACACATATCGTATGGCTGTATTCCTCCATGTTCCTACACGTTTTGATATTTTCTCTACCACAGACATTAAGTAGTGGCTATTGCGACACGTTGCTCGTTATTTTTTTATCAACCTGAACAATACAAGGAGATGGCAAAAAAAAAACATGACACATCAAAACGGGAAGGAAAACTCAGAAGGGAAAAGGGAAAAAGAAAAAAAAAATTGAGGATAAAAATAATTCAAAGAAAGAAATGAGGAACAGAAGGAGAGAGAGAAAGATGGAAAGTCAGAAAGGAGACTTGCCAAGCAGTGAAGTTCCCCAGAAGGCTTCACTGCTGGGGCACGTGATCTCTGTCGCTTCTGTGCATTCCAGCCCCGCTGAATTAGTTCCAGCCTCTCTTCTGCTGACTGGCCTGCAAGAGATGAGGCTGACCTGCCTTCACCTCCAGCTTCGCCTTAGGCGGCCTCATAAAATAATGCAGCACTCGTTTTCCCTCGCACGCACTTCGGCCCTGTGCACGCACGCACGCTCCTCTCTCTCTCTCTCTCTCTCTCTCTCTCTCTCTCTCTCTCTCTCTCTCTCTCTCTCTCTCTCTCTCTCTCTCTCTCCCCACTTCCCCCCATACATCTCCGGTCTTCCATATCCCCATTCCCCTCACTCTCTCTCCTCTCTCTCTCTCTCTCTCTCTCTCTCTCTCTCTGGTTCTCTCTCTCTCTCTTACTCTCTCTCTCTTTTCTCTCTCGCTCGCTCGCTCGCTCTCTAAAACGTTCTCACACAATGGCCTCCCCCCCCCCTCTCTCTCTCTCTCTCTCTCTCTCTCTCTCTCTCTCTCTCTCTCTCTCTCTCTCTCTCCTCTCTTTCTCCCTCTCGCTTTGTGAGCTTGCGCTTGACCTATTAAGCTCTGGTTGCTATCTTTTCTGTCAAAAGAAGAAATTTTGATAACCGTCTAACCTGTGCCAAAAACCTGAATAAGAACAGGGATACGAAAACAATATTGTTCGTCAACAACACAGAAAAAGACATACAGAAAACAAATAGCAAGAACAAAGGGGAAAAATATAAACGATGTAAAAAAAAAAAACACGAACAAATGAATAAAGAAACAAAAAAAAGAAAGCGGGAAAGGTGAAATCCAGTTAAGAATAAAGAAACCAACAAAGAAAAACCAGCGAGCAAAAATCGAATGAGGGAAGAGGAAAAGGGGGAAGAAAACGGAGGAAAGAAAGGGAGACAAGACTTGGCCAATTGCCAGCCATTCAGCCTCCCATCTTCCTGCAGTCTGGTCCACAAGACTGGGGGCTGTCCTGTCTATACCCCTGTCTATCACACACACACACACACACACACACTCTCTCTCTCTCTCTCTCTCTCTCTCTCTCTCTCTCTCTCACACACACACACACACACACACACACACAACACGCACGCACACACACAAACACACACACACACACACACACACACACACACACACACACACACAGAGCTATAAACAACAGTATGCCTTTACTTCTCCACCGTTTCAGTTGTTATACTACGAGTCCTACCCATATACCGGGAAAACGCGCGCAGAGCCATCCAGGCAAAGACTTGCCAAAGGATTCCCACTCTGTTCCCATCTTCACATGTATTATTCCGATTCTTAAGACGATGTATGCCTTTAGCTTTCTCGATAAGAGGAGTTGGGATACTCCCAAATTGACTCTCTCTCTCTCTCTCTCTCTCTCTCTCTCTCTCTCTCTCTCTCTCTCTCTCTCTCTCTCTGCGTCGAAGATAGACATCCATTGATTCAAATCGATCTTTACATTTTTTTTCTACTTTCTGTCTGGACCTGATTCTGCGTCCATCCAGGCATGTAGTCATTGCCGTCTTCAAGTCGTGAACTACTACGTGAGGAAAAATATCACAGTGTTTGTAAATGCTTTCCTAATTCCGTAACGAACGATACTCTCTCTCTCTCTCTCTCTCTCTCTCTCTCTCTCTCTCTCCTCTCTCTCTCTCTCTCTCTGTGCTTTATCAGTTGGCCGATGGCACATTGCATCTGTAAGGAGATCCGAGAAAATTTGGTAATGTACGGATAGTGATAGAGTTACCAAAAAGTAGAACCCGCCACGCGGTCTGTTAGCACAATTTTACCTCCCTTGAAACTTTTTTGGATCATCAAGCACTGGCTCAAGGTATCCTTTTCTATCGATGATCCTCAACTTATCGTTTTGCTACTTATTTATTTACAGCACTGTCTATCTTTTCCCTGCTTCCCTCTATCACTGCCTGCCGTGGGAAGATGCCAGAGTGATTCTTCCTCCTGCCGTGGAAAGAACACCGCATATTTATAGATGTATGTCTCTGTTAAATACCTTTGGTGGATGTGAACAGTTAGTGCCAATAATGAGTTTCGCCTCGAAAACAAAAATCAACAATTAACCGGCGTACAAAATGTTTGTGTACTCAACACAGGGCTTGACTGTTTTTTTTGTTTTATATAAAAACGTATCATTGTATATGCTTGAACGCCTTTTCTAAACACACGTACGCTCCTCTGTTTTTGCTAATTCTCAATCTACACTTTCTACTGATAACAGGGAAACTGTTTCCAGGTGAATATATCTTCTCATCCATGCTGCTAATTTTGTGTTGTCTGTCTGCTCTGAAAGAAAGATAAAAGCAATGTTTTAGACTATTTGTTCTCTCGCGCGCGCGGAGATTAAAGCAAACTATATCTTTGTATTTACCTTGCACGTTCCTCGTCATTCTAAAGCGAAAGTTAAAGGAAAATTGTATTTCTGTCTTTGTGGATATTACAAGACGTCGTCGTTCTCCCAGCTTGTCCTAGTTGTTTCCACATCTGACGGATCAGCAGAGATACGAGTGTTCCCGAGACTTGACCGGCACTGCACACTCGGTAGGACAGAGGAGGATCTTCTGAACAAAGTTATTGCTCGAGTGCCTCGGTTGCTGATTGAGTCCGGGAAAAAATTAACGGTGGTGATGCATTTGACGTTCTTGCCATGTCGTATTTCGCTCATGGCAAAAGAGCAACCGACCTGTTTCGATTTACAGCGTTCGTCGCACTCGGCAAAGGTTTGGAAGATAGCTTGCTGTTTGTTCACAAAAAAAAAATGATCGAGTACATCTCTCTCACGTATGACTCTGACCTCGACGCGCTTTTAAGTGCATCTCTCTCTCTCCAACCCTGTCATGCATGACTCGGACCTTGACAAGCTAGGAAGTGCATCCCTCTGTATAATATATGACTGATCTTGTCAAGTATACAGTGCATCTCTTCTCTCTCTCTGTCTCTCTCTCTCTCTCTCTCTCTCTCTTACAACACACACACGCTCTCTCTCTCTCTCTGTCTCTGTTTGTGTGCGGGCAAAGAAAAACGAACGTTCATGATCACCCACTTGAAATGTGCTGGAAATATTCTAAAGCTAGAGGCAATCTGGAGAGATAATTAACAAAATGATGACACACCACAGCAGCGAGCAGTGCCATGGCCGATTCCTCCTCAGGGGACACCACCGTGATCTTCGCTTCTATGTAGGCTTCCTCTGAACAACGGTCAGGTCAGGGTTAAGAGCCATGATCAGGAAACTCATGGCAATCGGACCTCGTAGAATTTCATTATCGTTGGACTAAGTTCCTTCCTGTGTGAGGAGATTTTTTTTTCTTTGGATATGGAATTTCAGAAGTATGAACCGATGCCATGTAAGACTCGGCGTTTATTCCTGTGTCAGGAGATTTTTTTTCTTTGGATATGGAATTTCAGAAATATGACCGATCCCATGTAAGACTCGGCGTTTATTTCCTGTGTCAGGAGATTTTTTTTTTTGGATATGGAATTTCAGGAATATAAACCGATGCCGTATAAGCCCAAAGAGGAAGCCAATGAGCTAGGTGGTCCCCTGGGTGTGCGAATGGTTGAGCGGAAGGATTTTTGGAGTCGAAGAGCCTGGCAGACAACTGGAAGATGAGGAGTTTTGTGTTTCTTCGCACAGCTAAGATTGAAGATACACAAACAGGTTCTGAGTGAGACACGTCGTGACTTGACGGTGCCACGCTGTCTTTCGGTTGGATGAAAGCTCACATTTTCATGATGCTGCATGGAGTGTTTTAGAGAAAGCAAAGGGTGTTATGCCTGAACAACTTGCATTACGTAGTGTAATCGGGAAGACAGGGTTTTATTCCTAATCTGCGTCTCTGGACTTGAGCCTCGTGCGAGAGAGGGAAGGTGGGGGAAGGGGGGGTTGTGAGAGGAGAGGGAGGAGGAAGACCTTGACTTGTCGTCATCCCAGTCGTCCATTCTGAAAGGTCACAAATGAGGCAGGGCCTGCTACAGCACACACTTACACACACGCGCGCGCGCGCGCACTCTCCGGCTGTGTACACAATCCTGAGGGAACTGATGGTGTGGATCGAAGTCCGTGGTGGTCTCTTAAGAGGGGGTCACTGCTATGACAGTGAGGAAAGGGATGTTTTTGTCTTTCGTATTAGAGAAGGAACGATTACTGGCTCCGAGTCTCTCTCTCTCTCTCTCTCTCTCTCTCTCTCTCTCTCTCTCTCTCTCTCTCTCTCTCTCTCTCACACACACACACACACACACACACACACACACACACACACACACACACACACACACATATTGAGAAAAAAAATCAAATCTGTCCAGGCTTTACGGTTCCTCCCATGTCTTTGGAAACGGAAAAGAAGGAATCGTGTTGTGCAGGCTACGTACTGGTCACACTTTCGTCACGCATCGTTGTCTTTTAAAAACGACGAAGAAGCCTCCTGGTGCGCGTCACATGATGATTCATTCAGTAAGAATAGCCGCGACTTAAAAGACAACACTGTAAGCGACAATGACAACGCAACAATGACACACACGACAATGAGCAGAAGCATTTCAACGCGGACTCTGTGAAGGTCTGTTTGCCCAAACTGGGTCCACCTAGCGTGGTGCTCGTTTTTTGCTTTTATTTTGTGTTGCTTATGAGAAATTGATTTTGGAGAATTGATTGATCTGATTCAGACATCGACGTTCATACAGTTTGTTTTAGATTGGTGTTTTGGATTAATTTATTCACTTGCAACAGAATTACAGCCACAGATTTAAATTCGTATGTAGTTTTGGTCGTTATTGGCTTTTACCTTAATATGGCTTACGTGGTCGGATAGCCGATTACAATATGACTCAAGGCTCTTTTTCTCTTCTGTGAATGGTATGTAAAGACCGGCTTCTTCTGTTGTAAGGAAAATATGTCGGCAAAGCAGTCAGAAGAAAAATCGGGCGGTTGAGCAAAGAATAGCTGAATATGGAAATTGCACGCTGAATTGTCCTTTGGTCATGAATTATTTGGTCGTTGTTTGGGTTTTTTTTTTTTCGTTAGTTTAAGTCTTTTGATTGATTCACACACATAAATGTTTTTTCAATGTTTTTGGCATGTAATTCTGTTTAAAATGATGTTCACGAGTCTTTTTTCGTTTCCCTGAATCCACATAGAATGTTTTGTACAGATAAATGCTTGTCATACAGAGTGCAGAAATTCATGCTGTTATTAGGAAAAATAACAAAAAGGACACTGATGGTGGCACTGTTGTTTTCATTGGAGAACATGCAGCTCCAAAATGTTAAACTAGTGTGTGCTTGCACAACTTAGGTAGTAGTAATATCATGTAATGTAGCTGTAGTTCTTCTAGTAGCAATATCACTATTATTGTTCTTGTTGTGATGATGACGATGTGATGATGATGATGATGATGATTATGATTACTATTAAGATTGTTTCAATATTGCTTATCCACAATTAGAGACCAAGCTTTAAGTTCTTTACAATCCACGCTGTCGTTGACACAACGAGTTGCCTGCATAAGTAGAGCTGACTGAGGAGCTGTCTGCTGGCGCTACATTCAGTCGTTACCCGTGTCATTCAGTCGAACATCACTCTCCAGGGCTTTCATTCATTCTTTTATTCGTTCGGTGATTGTGTATACGTGTTGTTCATACTAACGACCAAACTGGCCGTCTCTTCCGAAAATTGGTAATGGGACTTTATGTGCGTGTGTAAGAGGTTGTGCGCGCGTCTAGATACGGAACCTCGGTTCATCGTCTCATTCCAAGGACTTTTGGGGAAATGGAACCAGAGCTAATGCAAACACCGAAAGAAAAAATCCCCTCTTTCCAAAACGGCCCTACGAAGATTCAAACCCGCAACCCGACGATCACCAGGATCACGAATCCGGCTTTCTTCCCAGCTGAGCTATTCCGGCTCCAAATTTAAGGACCACAATTGTGTTACCGAATATTTTTTTTGTTGTTAGAGAAAAAAACTAACTAAATCTGTTAGGTGTTTACCTGTCCTGTAGGTGTTTACCTGTCCTGTAATGTATGAATACCGACAAAAGTAATTAGGAATGCGAACTTGACTCTTAGATATCATCATAAAGGGGATTTTCAACGATCGTCTTAGTTACGTTTGAGTTTAGCGCCTCTTCATGCCAACCGATGCTTTAGCAGAAGGAGAATAGCCATCACAAGAGAGTGTGTAGAAAGACGAAGCCTTCTCACACCGAATATATACCACCAAAGTTGGCCGTTCTTTTCTTGCGGCGCCAGCGTGAGTGGAGCTGGCTGCATTTGACTGTGAACTCAGCTCTGTCAGCAGCTGAGCTAACTAGGTACCCCGGGACTAGGAGTGTGACTTTTCTTTACATATTCATAGTCTCCAGGCATGCCCAACTCCTTCGGGAGCGGTGATCTGGAGCCAGATCGCCGAACGCAGAGTTCTGCGTCTCTGACTGTTCTCCACTGCCTACTTGCAAGTGGAAAGGTCAAGGCAGGACATGAGGAGATGGAGTTGAGGGTGGGGGCGTTGAATAAATAAGCATCTGTTGATGACCAGACATCTTTTGCCGAGCCTTGTTATTTACTGTTCCGATTTGCAAGACTGAACTTTCCTTATCTATCATATTGTTCAGCTGTGTCAAAATTACCCCTTCACTTATCAGTTACTGGTCAGTTCTGCAAAAGTTATTTCCAGTGTTTATATTTTACTTTTAAGATCTACAAAACTTACTTTACTTGATTGTTATGTTTCTGTTAGGTCAGCAGAGGTTGCTTTCCTAATTTACATTTAAAAAAAAAAAAACTTACTTTCCTTGCTTAGTATTTTCTGTTCAAGTCAGCAAAAGTTGCCTTTCTCATTTGTAAATACAAAAACAACTTGCTTTCCTCGCTTATTATTTTCCGTTCAGGTCAGCAGAAGTTGCCTCCCTCGTTCATTATTCACCGTTCACACCCGTAGCAGCAGGAAGAAACTCCAGGGATGCTTGACAGCAGCAGCTCTTCAGAAAAAGTATTTCGGCCTTGAACTCCGTACACTCCACTGGGGCCCGGTCTCATCTAGGTTATGTCTCCAAGATGCCCTCCTTCTGCTGTCAGATGACTTTTCCCCTGGCGCAGCCTGGATTCAGATCACCAACTGCTGGATAGGTGGGCATCTCGGGGCGTTGGCTTTCTGGACGGATGTCTTACCGACCTCGCTTTTGGGCCACCCGTTCTGTTTTGGGAAATTTAAGCCTTTAACGTTCACTTTTGTTGCTCCTCAGTCAAACCCAGCTGCTACTCTTTTCAGCCGCATTTAGCGTTCTGGGTTCACCTCTTACCAAAAACTGTGAACAATTTCATCAAATTGTATAGGCAGCTTCTATGGCATGGCGAGGACCTGGGCCTGGAAGACATACCTCCTCAAGCTGATTTTTATTCTTTGCTATTCAGTTGTGTTTAAAGCAAACAAAGAAGAATTTCACCTCCCCATTCTCTTCTCTGTATACTACATCATCTCTCTCTCTCTCTCTCTCTCTCTCTCTCTCTCTCTCTCTCTCTCTGCACCCATCCCAGCCTCACCCCATTCTCGTGGTCGGCTGGGCTATAAATAAATTAAAAATCCTCCTCCTCGTTCCCGTCCTCCTCCTCCTTCCCCTCTCTCTCTCTCTCTCTCTCTCTCTCTCTCTCTCTCTCTCTCTTCTCATCTTTCCATGTTCCTAAAGCCGGGTGGAAGATGAAAAGTCGGTGGCAACTAACGGGAGGTCAAGAAAGCGACGAAGGAGTAAAGCACGTTAATCTGCCATGAAGCGGCCAGCGCTTGCCCCAACAGGCGTCATCGGGGGAGCAATGATTTTCGCCTACGTGTCCATTCCCGCTGAATTACGTTCACCTTCTCTCCGTCGCCCTTACCCTCAAAGATAAGGCGGTAAGGACGGCTTGTCCACGCCTTCGCCTCTATGAGTTGGCGATGTGAAAAATGAATAAATGAAATTTATTTTTTTTTTTTTAATAATAATAGTAAAACCAATGCCATTTTTCACAAATTCTATTTGCAGATGTTCTTTTCATCTGGTTTTTGGTCTAGCCTCGCTCTGCAGGATGACCTCTGTTTAAGTTTTGGGGAACTATTTGTGCGGTCGAAGAATTGGGTTGGATATCAAGCTCTCTCTCTCTCTCTCTCTCTCTCTCTCTCTCTCTCTCTCTCTCTCTCTCTCTCTCTCTCTGTGTGTGTGTGTGTGTGTGTGTGTGTGTGTGTGTGTGTGTGTGTGTGAGTAAAGAATATGGGGAGAGAGGAGGACGGGTGGGAGGGCGAGGAGATAGTAGGCTCTGGTGGGACTGGGGAAGGTATTGCTGATTGTGACGCTTGCTGGAGGTTTACTCTGAGGGTTAAGTGTTGTTTGATTTCGTTGGGGCTGTTGATGCTGATACCTTTGACGTCAGCGGTGCCTGTGGAGTCTGTGTCCGTGCCTTCCGCGGTGGTGGGTCAGGGTCTTTACCCTGATGTTAATGGTCACCAAGGAGAGCTTTTTTTGCGCCTGTTGTGTGTGTGTTGTGAGGGGGGTTGTCTCTATTATCACGACTCCCCCCCCCCCCTTCCCCTCCGCAAAGAGGAAACAACACAACAAAATACTGAACCAACTCTAAATTAAAAACTTCATCAAAAGATGGAACGCAGATTAGGGATGAACCCACTTAACAGGCCTATCCGAAAAAAAATAGGGGAAGACAACCCTCTCTCTCTCTCTCTCTCTCTCTCTCTCTCTCTCTCTCTCTCTCTCTGTGTCTGTATTCGTGTTCGCGCGCCCCGCGCGCGCGCGCGCGCGTGTGTGTATGTGTGTGTGAGTGTGTGTGTGTGTGTGTGTGTGTGTGTGTGTGTGTGTGTGTGTGTGTGTGTGCTCTTTGCTCCCCTCTCTTCTCTCTTCCTTTTTTCTCTCCTCTCCTCTTTTTTCTCTCCTCTCCTCCCCTCATATCCCGTTGCTCAACAGCACAAAATAAGAAACCCCGCGTCGTGTGGACTTTACGTTCATTTGTGCCACGATGGTTTCTCGTAGGTTTGATTTTGTGTGCTAGTCCCTAAGTGTGTATGCGTAGAGAGAGAGAGAGAGAGAGAGAGAGAGAGAGAGAGAGAGAGAGAGAGAGAGAGAGAGGCAGGCAGGCAGGCAGGCAGGCAGGCAGGCAGGCTTCTCGAAGATGACCGCGGCGATCAGACAAAAAAGAGACGACATCCCTTTCGCCTGTTGAGAATGACCGGAAGCAACACAGTGATGTGTACCACATGATTGTTTAGGCTTCCGGCAATGCACCGCAAGCGTGGCAACCCAAGACGGCCTCGCTAAACTATATAGTGTGCTGTTCCGTGCCTTAATATGGCGAAGAGTGCAGCTATTTGGTGATAAAACGTCTTGTGGCTGGGTGGCTCATAGAACGATTTGCTGATGGTCTGCCTGAGTCGATTTTTCCCCACAGACGTTCTTGCTTCAGTGTCTTTCACATATTGTAAACGCGTGGTACAAACAGGGCTTCAGTTTGAAAGACTGTGAGATACATCTTTTGTTGCACCTATCAGCAGCATGAAAAACACTTGTGGTAACATATTTTTCGGCATGTTAGTGAACCTCTATCTACGAGATGGGTAATCCCATAATGCGTTCTTCCAGAGAAGCGTTGCAGGATAACAGGGGGGGGGGGGGGGGGGGGGGGGGGGGGGGGGGGGGGGAACAAGCATAAGATGATCCGTTCATCTATGATGCATTTGACATCAGTAATCTGTACTAGGT
>JADBJO010000022.1:470000-472500 GCA_016801955.1 Conus betulinus
CATATTTGTAGAACCCCGTTGAAGTCCAGTAGTGCTGTATGACTTCACCGCCAGAACAGATTTCTCTGGGTGGAATCATGGCTGCTCTCCCTCGGGGGATCGCGTTGACACAGGACAACGCCACGCATATTTTGCCAGCATGTATATTTTTGTTGCTGTTGTTAACCCCCAAAAAGTAGAAATTTTTTTTACAGAATTAAGCCGATTTCCCTCTCCCCCCCCCCCCCTTCTTGTTTGCCTGAAGTTTATTTTTGCCCGTTTCTAGTGCAGGGAAACGACGGCGCCTCATTTTATACTCTAATACAAAATATTGTGAGATACAGCTTTGGCTGTGTATCAATGGATGGCAAAACCGTTTTAGCGATGGGTTTCTTTTTACCTGTCCTGTTTCCTCCCTTATTATGTTGCCATAAAGATGTGATATTTCAAGTCCTTTTTTTTTTCATTTATCAGAGGTGGGAGGAGGCATAACTTGATTTATTTATCTATGATGTATTCAGCTTCAGTGATATTTTTAGGTATCCTGAGAAGGATAAGTCGTAAACCTCTCAACAATTGACAGTAAACAAGTGGGGTAGTCTTTGCTCCCATAAGGAAACCTAACACAGAGTAACTTTTATTCAAGACTGGCACAGCCTTTTAAACTTGAATAAAGTCAGACAAATACAGAGACGAACATCTAATAGTGGGGGAAAACAAGCGCAGGCCAACAACTAAGTTGTCTTCATAGTAATGACTTGGCAAAACTTTGAACTTAAGGAGGGCGGGGGGGAAGCGGCAGTCGGTTGAAGATGTTAAAACTGGGAACGAAATTAAGAAAATATGAAAACTCTTCACTGGCTGCATAAGGGAACCATCGCAATCCCTTTTAAAGGCAAATATATTTGTATTACCTGCTCCGAGGCCTTTCGTCCGCTGGGTTGGAAACTCATCAGGGAGGCACGGCTGGCTGTATGTGCGCTCCTGGCATCAAATAGAGACACACCACAGTCCATAATACCGTGGTGTTCTCACCACCAAGGGTGCAAAAAAGAATCCAATAGCACCCCCGAAGCAGCCAGCGAAAAGTAGTAAAGGAAACCAAACGAAAGTGTGGGGAGGAAAAAAAGTTGCTGAAAAACTACAGATATTATGCAAATAGTATAAAATGTAAGGGGCAATCTTTGAGCCTACGCTTGAGAATCCACCCAAGGATGCAAGGGAGATCAAAAGACAAACACAAAGACAGACAGAAACAATACAAATAACCTCAATTTAATCAAAACGAAATTGGAAATGAAATGAGGCAGGGAACAGTACACAATAATGTTTTCCCCCACTATTAGATTGTTCGTCTCTGTATTTGTCTGACTTTATTCAAGTTTAAAAGGCTGTGCCAGTCTTGAATAAAAGTTACTCTGTGTTAGGTTTCCTTATGGGAGCAAAGACTACCCCACTTGTTTACTGTTTATTGTGTACTGTTCCCTGCCTCATTTCATTTCCAATTTCTCAACAATTGATTTTACATCTGTCATGTCGCCAACCATGTAAAACTTTCTAATGTCTGTAGAGATGAAGAAACAGTAAAACTTCCACAGCCTAAATTTGAAACAAAAAATGACGGAATAAATCTATGATATCGCCCGAGAGGTAAGTTGAGAGAGGACTTGTTTTGTTTCGTTAGGTTTGGTTGGGTTGGGGTTGGGTGTTTGTTTTGTTTTGTTTGGTTTGGTTTTGTTTTTTTTTTTTTTTTTTTTTTTTTGTTTTTTTTTTGTTTTTGTTTTTGTTTTTTTGGGGGGAGGGGATAAGAGATGATGGGATGGCGAATAGGGAGATAGAAATTATTCAGCTAGGAGCCACATATTAGGAAATGACCGAAGGATGTCTGGACTGGGGGCCTAGTGGATCACGCTCGCGCCTGCAAAGCGACAGAATCCCGGATGACGACTTTATCGAGTTTATCATAAATATGATTTTGTTTTTTTTTTCACCTCGCAGTCATTCAGCATATGCAAGAGAAGCCATGGCAACTGGGGGAGCTGACCCTGGCAAAACGAGATGGGGAGACCCATTTTTATAGGTATATTTAACAATCAGTGAGAAAATAGAAAATGTCGTGTAAATGATGCTATATTGAGGGTAATTGCTTTGAATAATTTTTTCACCTTTAATGACGAAATTACTACAACATTTACAACAAATAAGACCAAGAGCTGGCAAATGATTTCTAGACATTTGGTCATCTCTGACAACAAAGGACACCTCCGGTGTCATCAATGCAAATTTGTTTTCTTTTTTAATTGTCATCAAACGTAAACAGACCGTCTCATAGTTTGACAGCAAATACAAGATACGATGACAAGGATGAAAGGAAAGAAAAAAAATGAGAAAGAAAGGAATAAAGTAGATAAGATTGAAAATAGACAGTATACGCATGTCGGTTCTGTGCTGCCCAGATGAGGGAAGACATCTTATTTCTCAGTCCATTGATCCTTTAGCCTATAGGCGTTAACAAAATGTC
>JADBJO010000022.1:477500-480000 GCA_016801955.1 Conus betulinus
TCAGATGGGTAAGGGGAAAAATGGGCAAACTTGAGGCTTCTTTTGCTGTCATTCATTCATCCTTTTTACTTCATTGTTTGTTTCATGTATGTGTGGCAGATGAATGAGCGCTGAGCTGGTTCGTTTACGAGCGAAAGAGACAGAGTTAAAGAGACAAGGATTCATCTTTTTGGAGATGAGCTCTTTCGAAGACACAAAGGCTTTTCCTTTTATCCCATGCTGTTTCCAGTCCTGACCCTAACGTTCCATCTTCTCTCTCTCTCTCTCTCTCTCTCTCTCTCTCTCTCTCTCTCTCTCTCTCTCTCTCTCAGTGATCAATACTTGATATTTCTTTATTTTCAGGGTAAGGCATACCTGCAGTGACAGTGGTTGACAGCTCTGATTGTTTTTTGGGAACTTTACAGTAAAATGGAAAAAAATGTTCAGAGGCATATCTGTGTGTGTTCGTTTGTAACACGGAAGTTTTCGATTGATCCTTAAGTCTCTCTCTCTCTCTCTCTCTCTCTCTCTCTCTCTCTCTCTCTCTCCTCTCTCTCTCTCTCTCTCTCTCTCTCTCTCTCTCTCTCTCTCTTAATGTTTTCTTGTTTTGTGTTTGTTCCAACCTACACAGATGTGAGAGTGAGCAAGAGAAACACAGACAGACAGCGACAGAGAAAGATCGAAAGCCCTACAACAACCTTTCGATGAAGATTCCTTTCATCTGTTGACTTTACTTTCTTCTGATCTTCTCCTACATTAAGAAAGGGCACGAGAGGCATTGCACTTAATTAGTTAACCTGTGTTTCAATTAGCTGCTTGACTGTGCACGTCCTCTCTCTCTCTCTCTCTCTCTCTCTCTCTCTCTCTCTCTCTCTCTCACACACACACACACACACACACACACACACACACACACACACACACACACACACACACACCCCCATTTCAACTCTCCCCTCCTTTGCCCTTCCGGCCCCCTCCTCTTTTATTCTGCACGCCACCACGACTGACTTAACTGTGGAATCTATACATAAATGCTTTGCGTTGTGGTAAAAGGTTATAGATAAAGTGCGGATCGGCAAACTGGTTGATTATGTAATCGCGATCCAAGCCTTGTATTCAACACACGTCAGCCCACGCTCACAGAAAAGGGGGTAATCAACAAGGAAAAGAAACGGAGACGAGGGATGGGGGGGGGGGGGGGGGAGGTGGTTGAGAGGGGGAAAGGGATAGAGTACAAATTTTCTGCGACAGTTTTTCAGCGGGGGAACTTGTATCTGTTCAATCATTATGTTGTTTCCTTTCAGTATCTAAACCAAGCATCCAAAAAAGGGCGACAAACATTTTCTGTTTAAGAAGAGGCACTTTGGAACATTGCGTACATTTAACTGAAAAGGGGTGTTGTTTTTGGTATTGCTGCTGGCGCGATTAGTTCTACCTTGCATGTTTGGTAAAGAATTGTGCGTACATTACTTAGCTTCGATTCCATTCTAAAGGGCTTCCTGAATAGGGAAGGTGAAAGAGGGACGGGGATGAGCTCAAAATGCACAGTCACCGTTATTAGTCAAGTCTCTATGGGGGAGGAGGGGGCCTTTATGGGGTCAACTGATATTGAACAATTCTGCTACAGAGTATCTAAGGCATATTGTGATCTCTCTCTCTCTCTCTCTCTCTCTCTCTCTCTCTCTCTCTCTCTCTCTCTCTGCATCATTATAATCTCTCACCCTCCCTCCCTCCCTCCCTCCCTCCCTCCGTCTCTCTCTCTCTCTCTCTCTCCCCTCCTCTCTCTCCTCTCTCTCTCTCTCTCTCTCTCTCTCTCTCTCTCTCTCTCTCGTTTACAGCTTGTGATTTATTGCAACTCTGATGAAGGAAAAAAAGATCGAAAACAGACTGATGTTTTGACATTTATTTCTGTCACATTAGCTCCATTTCTCGTTTATGCTTTGTTGTACACTTTTTTTTGTAATGAGATCGAAATGATTGGAAGGTATGCAGACGGGAATGGGTGGAAGAAGAAAGGCCGCTGATTCACTCGTATAGACATTGTTTGATAGTTTTGTTACGGTGTTGTACCTAATTGACGGGTTACGCTTGAAATGGTGTTAGGTCATTCTTTTATTACATTCATGTTGTATGATTGTTGTTTTTCACATTGGTGTTACCTGATTTGTTACATTTACATTACCTGTTGTTGTTGTTGTTATATCAGCGTCACCCAATTGTTTTTATATATTCCATTACATGACTGGTTGTTTACCATGTTGATGTCACCTGACTGCTTTTGTTACATTAACATAAACTGATTTTATTTTCTATTACATTGTGTAACATTATTTGTTACATTGTGTGGTGTGATTTTGTTTTTCGCGCTGCTGTTTAAGATTGTTTTGTAACCATGGGTTGCCTAGTTGTTTTGTCGCATTGTGTGTCATGAATGTTTTATTGTAAAGACGTTGTTAGGTTTGTTACGTTAGTGTCGTGTGATTTGTTTTGCTGCAGTAGCGTCACGTGAAGTATTATG
>JADBJO010000022.1:482500-487500 GCA_016801955.1 Conus betulinus
ACATACACATCCACGCCCATTCAGGATACGCTTCGGTGCTCGCACCCCGATCCGTCGGTGCGCAACAGCAGGGGGCCCAGAAATCCACCAGTCGGACATCGACACAAGTTGGAGCAAGCTATAGACAAAAAAAAGTATTTCGGAAGGATGTGTTCCATCAAACGGATGATGTAAGTGTGCTGCTGTGTGAATCAGACGACGACCTTCAAGAATATTCCTGCGATCCGTGTTCGGAAGACGATCGCTTTTTCTGGTTTACACACACACACACACACACACACACACACACACACACACACACACACACACACACCACACACACACACACACACACACTTTTCTTAGAGGTCAGCGAAAAAATCGACAGACATCTGTCGTACCATTTTGTTCAGTCTATTAAATAGATTGCGAGAGGGGAGAGGAGAATTTGTAAGGAGGGAGAGAGAGAGAGTGAGAGAGAGAGATGAGAGAGGAGAGAGAGAGGAGAGAGAGAGAGAGAGAGAGAGAGAGAGAGAGAGAGGAGAGAGAGAGAGAGAATGTGACACTGTATTTTGGGAGTCCTGCTCTACATAAGCGCATACACGGAATCTTTGAAGATGGAATTAGTGTGATTCAACACTGACGATTGATAAAGGCTTCAGCGATTTCTGAGACACGATTTGACGACCGTAGATATCCTCTGACTTTGAAGAGGACCCCCTGGTATCACCAACACAGACGTGTTGTCGTTGTGAATGTCTTCGAACGTGACGTGAACAAGTCGTCCCATTGTTCGATAGCCGGTACGAGATGGTGGTGTAAAGAAGTGAAATGAAAGCAGAGGAGAGAAACAGCAAATCAATCAATACGTAAGATTCGAAACAGAAAGTTTACACAAAAAAGACAAACTGGTCGTGCGCTGCCCAGCAGGGACATCTCATTTCACAGTCCGGTTGATCCTTCAGTTAAAACTGCCGAGATCGGAAGGGAGACAGGAAAAGAAAAGCATGTGCTGTAGAATCGTAAACAAATCTTGACAAGCAGGAGACGTCATGCAGCTAATGTGGAAATGCTACTGGACAGTCGCCAGAAACAGTGATGTTCGTTGTTGTATGAGCTGTTAAGAAAAGAGGGGGGGGGGGGGGGGGGGGGGGGGGGGGGTAGAGAGATGGACAAGGGGGAAAGATGATAGGAAAAAAGGAAAAGGGTGTGTGCAAGCTCTGTCTCTGTCTGTCTGTCTGGTCTGTCTGTCTGTCTCTCTCTCTCTCTCTCTCTCTCTCTCTCTCTCTCTTCTCTCTCTCTCTCTCTCTCTCTCTAAATGGTGAACAATTAAGTAGTAGATGAGGGAGGAATTAAAAACCAAGTACAGGTTAACAATATATATATATATATATCTGTGTGGGTGCAAGTGTGTGTGTGTGTGTGTGTGTGTGTGTGTGTGTGTGTTAGGGTGCAAAGGTGTGTGTGTGTGTTGTGTGATTGTGTGTGGTGTGGGTTGTTGTGTGTGTGTGTTTGCAGTGGTAGCATGATTCTGCCTTAACTGTTGTTGTGTTCTAAAGGAGTGTGTGAATAAATGAAAAACGTTCACAACTTGTTATCCTGGTCTCTCATAGTCTCCCAAAGAGGTAGAACCTTCTCTCAATGGGAAAGAAAGTGACGATGATGACAGACGTGGTCAGGTCGTAGGAAGGATGGGAAGTTAGGCAGATCATACAAGTCACTCTCAGATATGAAGACTTTGTATTTGGACTTTATCTACTAACCTGAACTGACGCATGCTTGGGAATTGTTTATTTCATTTAATTTGACAGTATCCCTTGTCGGATTCATCTTTCCAAGCTGGGCGCTCAACACTGAGTATTAAGACAGTCGAAGTGATCAAAATGCCGTTGTTTCATTCCGTTGACAAGAAAATGTGACCGACAGTCCAAAGTGATCAAATGCCGTTTGATACATTCTTTGCTTCTTTTGAAAGACTTTGGGTGAGTTTTTAAAAACTCAACAACATATAATGGCCGTTAGACACCAGCCATTTTCTGGTATAAAGACTTTAATACTGACAGCAGAAAGTGATAAATGTTTTCCGAGTACACTCTTCTGTGAAACAATCAGGTTTCGAACTACGTATCTGACCAGAAATCATGGTTGGTATATGTTTAGAAATGATCGGTATCGTGCCAATGCGTGAGGTGTGTGTGTTCTTGGTTTTTCGTCAGAAAGCTTACTAATTCTACTCCAGATTTCACTGAACCTTTCCCCCCCCCCCCCCACCACCGCTCCACCCCCTTTCCTCCCCTTCCCAGCACTATCAACACACAAACTCGCGCACACATTAGCATTTGCCTACGTACGCACATAATTTGCTCACACATACACTCAAGCACAACCATCATAGCACATAACATCACATCCATTGCAGATATGCATCAAATTCACTCGAATGTGGTCTTCTGTTATCTGGGAGGTACGGAGCAAGCTTTGTGAATAATTCACATATATATACATAAATGTTTAGAAACAAAAGTCAGTGGGGGAAAACAAATACAGGTTAATGCATTCTCATCCATCTAAAGTGCTTTTGCAGGCGCGCTGCTATGCTGAATAGGAACACAAAGGAGGAAACGAGGACGGTTTATACAGCCTTCTCTTATTTGATCCAAAGAGAGGTAGACTCCTCAAAACAATGCTCCTGAATATCGCTTATCGAAGGAAGAAAAGAAAGAAGAAACAGATGGAAGTAAACGAATCTAGTTTCAAGTTCGCGTCTCCTCTCTCTCTCTCTCTCTTGATTCTATCTCTCTCAACTCTTCTCTCGCAATTCTCTGATCTCTTATCTGCCCCTCCTCTCTCTCTATCTCTCACTTCCCCTCCTATTGCCACCATCGCCTCGGCAACACTGAGTTATTGTGACAGTCGTAGTGATCGAATGCGTTAGAATCCCTGTTGAAAAGTTATGAAAGCTCTTGGAAGTGATAAAATTCCGTTAGAATATATTCCGTTGAAAGACTGCATAGTGACAGTCCCAGTGATAAAATGTCATTAGAGTACATTCTGTGAAAAGACCTTATACTACGTAACGAAATCTGGGGTTGGCACTTTTTGGGAATGTGTGGATGTGCGCGAACACACAATTTTTTTTGGCGGTCTTCTCTCAGAAGCACTCACTAGTTCTTAATCATCCCTTCTTGTTTCCAATGCTGTCCTCTTTCCCCCCCCAAACCCCCCCCCTAAAAAAACTTGTCCCAGCCTCCCCTCCCAGCATCTATCACAACTGTGGGCCACAAAAAAGCTCGCACAAATTAGCACACAGTTTTCACAGTACATGTTGGCACACATTACATACCACACAAAACATCTTACATAACGAATCGCATTACATCGCATCACATCACTCTAATGTGAGTCTGTTTACCCCCCTTGGGAGTAAGGGAGAAACAACACATAAACTGTTTAGGATAGCAACAGCTCAAATGTTTATTTTCTTTTGTTAGATGCACTCTCATCCACTCTCAAAAGTTTTAGCGGCTGCTAGAATACAACACAAAGGAGGAGGGAGGACGGTATGAGCAGGCTTCATTTATTCTATTTGGCGATGTCTAGCCTCTAAAGGTCTCCTGAATATCGCATTATCGAAAGAAGCAACCGGATCATTCTGTTGCAATTGTAAGGAATCATAGTTTTCACGTTCAAGTCCTCTCTCTCTCTGCTCTCTCTTTCTCCTCGGCTTGCTCTCTCTCCTCCTTCTCTCTCTCATCTCACTCTCTCTCTCACTTCCCCTCCCAAGGGGTCTTTCCTCTCTCTCTCCCTCCCTTCCTTTCCCACCATGTGTGCTTTTTTAAGTGTGCCAAAGCCGACTTACTCTTCTGTGTATTTTCTGAAGCTTTGATTAGATCACGGCATTCTGGAGTCAGTGGGGCGGAATTGTGAGTTTCTGCATGCAGGCCAAAACGCCCACAAAGAAGAGTGTTCATTAACGGAGAAAAACAGGGGGACAAGGATGGGTGGGTAGAGGGTACATATAGATCTTTAAAAGATTTAAGAGAGAACAACCAGGGGTCTTTTTTGGCGTATTTTTTATTCAGGCCAGTTGGCTTGTAATCTAAATCACGAATAGGGAAGTTGTTTCCATGCTGTATCAAAACCAAGCAAACAAGTCCGAAAAAAAAGGAAAGAACAAGAGTCCGTGATAAGGAAGAGAGTAGAGTTTGAAGACATCTTACGTCGAGGGGAGGGGGAGGGGAAGCAGCGGCAAGTGACGGGTATTTTTTCCGCGTATTTCAGGCGGAGGGGCGCGAACTACAAGAGGGCGCGAACCCAAGGCACAAGGATAATCTCTGTCTCTCTCTTTGTCTGCTTCTGTCTCAATCTGTCCCTGTCTGTCTGTTTGTGTCTCTCTAATATATGTATTTATTTTATTTTATTTTGTGAATGAGATATATATATATATCAAGAATACCACTAAAAAATGCCTAATAAAATGCCTCTATAACAACATTGTATATCAAGCCACTGTGACATCAGAAAATGAAAAAAGAAACATACATAGGGATCACTGAAATCACTCAAAAACCAGGTACGCAAACCATAAACAGTCATTCAACAAAGAAAAATACAAAAACCCCATACAACAACATTTCTAAAAGATGCAACCTATGTTCAACAGAAAATGGTTAATACTATGCAAACCACACTTAGCAACTCTAAATACTAAAGTAGAAATAGTAAACAACTGCAGGCACAAATGGAAATCGTTGTCAGCAAACGCAACCTGAACTGTAAACAACCTGAAAAACCGAACAACACGTGCAGCCAATCCGCACGTGTAAACAGTGACATTGGGCCATATAACACCGGCAGTAGACAACCCAAAACCATCCTGAGGAGAGCCAGCGCTCGAAACAGACTGTCGATTTTAAAACTTCCTTTTACCATTCTATTTTTTCTCTCTCTCTCTCTCTGTCTTACTCCTTCTCTCCCTCCCACCCTCTCTCCTCTCTCTCTCTCTCCTCTCTCTCTCTCTC
>JADBJO010000022.1:500000-527500 GCA_016801955.1 Conus betulinus
AAAGAAAAAGGTTAGCAAGATAAAGAAAAAAAAAAAATAGGACGAAAATGAGAAAGGAAAAAAAATTAGTAGAAAAAGAACATGTTAAGAAGGGACAGAAAAAAGAAAGCCATGTAGAGAGACCAACAAAAAAGGGACAGAACCAGAACCTTGCCCGTTGGATGGCACCAGTTGTCACCTTCGTCTCTGAAGAGTCAACCATACTGTTCAGCTCCATGTAAAGGACAGAACGGGCGAGCATCAGCGTCAGAACGTTGCACATGACACTGTGATCAACAGGACTTCAGTCAAGTTCCTCCTCATCTTAGCCTCGTGATCCTCGCTCAACATCCACTTGTTGTCTCACTCGTTTTGGCCTTTTTGTTTCAAAGGGGGCACCATGCAGGGATAATTCCTCTCATGACGTCAACGGGGGAATAGCCACAGGGAATGAGACGGAAATTGATGGGCGGGGACGTGGGGAAGTGGGGAAGGGAACACTGTTGGATTTGAAAAGGTCAGACGGAGTAAGGAGGAACGTTTCTTATGGTGAAATGCTTTTCTCAACAGAAGCGGTATTGATCTTCCCCCGGAAAAGAAGCGTCGAGCTGACGCCATCATCCCGACATTTCATTTCTTTCAGGTGCAGTGTTCGCTTACCGCTCCGATTCTCTTGAACAAGCTGCCTGGTCTTGCTGAATTTAACTTGCCTCTTTGCTTGGGTTTTGTTACCTTCACCAAAGAGACTATGATGTCATCGGCGTTCAGTAGTCTCTTTGTCCGTCGGGAAGGTCACACACACACTTTAATATCAAATCTTGTGAAAGTATGGGATGTAGCGTGAGAATGAAGCCATGACATTTTGGTGTGGATCTGTAATGTAGATCAGCATTAAAGGGCGGATCCAAGATTTGTTTGCAAGATTATTAGAGGTTAAGCATTGAACAGGAATACTGTGTTGCTACTATTTACGAGTTGACTAATTATGAATACGTATCCATAGTTTATTAAAACATTTTCTGTAAAACAAACATTGTCGCTCACATTTTCATATTGTCTAAAGTATATGAGAAGTAACTCTTTCAGTCAATAATACGATTACGTCCCTTGGGCAGAATTTTTCTTCTACGTCTGAAGTGACTTGCATAAGAACGAAAAGCCCAAAACAAGACCCATTTTTTTTTTTTAAATTTCCACGTCACAGAAAGTATTTTCCTTTGCGATACATTCTGGTGCAGATCGGGGTCCAAGGGTGGATTCGTGATGCGTTGGAACTTAGCAGTTGTCTGCGCTGTCCTGCGGACAATTTTAGTTGTTCGTTTGTTTGCTGACTTTTCAGACTGTTAATTTTCTGCATTTTCAGTACGCTGAGGCAATGATGGGTGGTTAAAGAACAAAATGGTGAAGTAGAAATGAAAACGTCCATGCTAATTGACACATAGGTACAAGTATGCAATACATACTTATTTCTTGTTTATGAGACCAGGGTGTAAAAAAGCTGGACAGCTCATTCTTTAACCCTCAATAAAGATAATTTTGACTTGACATGACATACTATTGTAAAGCAAGATAAAAATTTTAAGAGATGACTTGAGGGATGAGACAAAAAGAGAGCTACACCAAGCATGCGTGCATACGCACGCGCACACCATTGTAGATGTTACATGACAGTGTTAAGAGAAGACTTAGGGGAAGAGACATGAGAAAGCTTCAGAGAGAGAAAGGTAGTTTTTATTATCGTGCAGAGAGTGCGCATGAAAGACAAACATAGCACTTCAAACTTCCTGGTGTGAAAAAGAGGGATTTGAAGGACACGCGTATCAGTTGCGAAACACAAGAGCTAGGCAGGTGTCCAATTATAGAAAAGATCAGGAAACACACATAGTAAATTTACTCTTCAGGGAGTTGAAGAAAACAAAAGTTCACGATCCGAACGTTTTTGAATAGGAAGCCAGTGAAGAGAATGAAGCAGAGAAGCAATATGAATGGAATACGAGCATCTGAAAATGTGTCCGGAATCATTGTTCTCTACTTTGTGTAACTGTTTAAATCAGATCTTTCTGATGACCAGCACGAAGACAGGTGCAGTAACACACAGTCTTGAAGGGACAAGAACTCTGGAAAGTCCTGTTCAGAGAGTATATACATGTTTATATAGTGTTTTTTAATCTGTTGTACCATTACTCGAACAAAATGAATGAATTAAGTTAAGTGATCATAACATGGATTACGTTAAAAACAGCTTACAGGCTTTAACGCATAGCTTAAGTATAGTTCACAAAAAGCTGAAGACGAAAAACATGAGTATTACAGTCATCAGCTTTTGTCTCTCACTCTGCACTCATCCCCATCCAAATGTCTTCCACGAACACACACAAGTGGTAAAAAGCCGTAAAAAAAACTCACAAGAAGGACACTTTTGTACAAAAAAATTCATACTGACACCTTAGATAACCCTAAACCATCATTGCCATCATCTCGCATACCAACCAGCTTACAGCCACTTCTCCCATTCGCACTACAATCAGCCTGACCACAGTTCTGAAGTTAAAACAGGGGATGCAAGGTGTATTCTCAAGACGAGTTGTCCCAAAGCCACATACTCTTCCGCTTACTGTCAGGTCTCTTCACTATCCTTGCCCAGGGATTGTCTAATGTCCAATCTGCTTTCGCCTGAGTGGTTTGATACTGTTACCACCCTCAGTGCTGCAAAGTTTGAAGTCAAAAATCTTAAGTTAAGAATCCAGTTCATCCGTTCACTCTGTCTGATCTTATGCACAAACCCTTTAACAGTTTCAGTGGCCCGCCCGAAAATAGGCATGCATTAAATCAGGCTGTCTTTGCTTTCTTTTCCCAATGCCTGCTCAACTTATTGAGTTGTTGAAGTCTAATAAGGTACCTGAACCTAATTCGGAAACTTCATCTTCCACGACATTGGTTGTTTGAATTGCAATGCACACTTTGTTGCGATACAAAATGTGGTTTCGGCACAAAATGTCACCTGGGTTACATTCTGTATTAACAGGTCACACAAGCAATGTATGTTTTTGATAGCGTCTCCTAATGACTTGTACGTAATTTGCATGAACACTGTTGAGAAGGTAGTATATCTGAATAATAATCACCGGCAGATTGGGATTCAGGTAAGCAAAATATGATCAAAATTGCTGTTTGAAATGTCCAAAACAGTTGCAAATTTAGCATAGACCCATAAGAGCGTATTTGTCTAATCACGTGTCTTTATAAAACTGCAAAAAAACACAGGCCCACCGATATAGGCCTAATGGTAGGTAATGCAGTAGTATCATCATCTGCCGCATGGTGGTGGCCGTCGTCAGTTGAAGAGGTCGTCATTGTTTTAACGTCAGAAGACATGTGCAATCAGAAATATCACAGACTAGACTTATTTTCTTGCATCATCAAAATCTCCATCACAATCAGAACTCATCACTTCCTTCATTGAAACTAGCACCGTCATTAGCAACACGATGAGGTGTTGGTAATCACTGTTAGCTCGAAACGTCACCTTTCACGCCTGTATCACAAATTAATCGTGACAGTTTAGACTTAGACCAATACTGAACAATCCTCAATGGCGACAATTTGTGCCGCAGTTGACATGATGATGTGACCCGCCTGTACAAAATGTCACCCAGGTACTCTGGATGACACCCCACACAGGAGTGACATTCCATACTGCAACGTCAATAAAGACTGTCACCGGGTTGCGTTTTGTACCACGACACTCTTCAGATTGGCTACGTCTGCGCGCAGAGTAATTACCATGCGCGCAGAGTGATTACCCCGCACCAGGCAAAGCAGGATAATGTTTTCAGTCCTATGTATTGTTAGTGTGTCGGTGTGTTTCTACAGCATAAGCTAAAACAACAGAGTGGATCATTGCTCTATGTGTGTGTGCATGCATGCGTGCGCGCGCGCGCGCGCGCGCGTGTGCGTGTGTGTGTGTATGTGTGTGTGCATTTATATGTATGTATGTGCGTGTGCGTGCGTGTTGTGTGTGTGTGTGTGTGTGTGTGTGTGTGTGTGTGTGTGTGTGTGTGTGTGTGTGTGTGTGTGTGTGAGAGAGAGAGAGAGGAGAGAGAGAGAGAGAGAGAGAGAGAGAGAGAGAGAGGAGAGAGTGAGAGAGCGAGGGGGAGAGGGGAAGGGAGAGAATTCACACTTTTATTTCACATAGATTTTTTTTTCCTTCACCGCATAACACTCTTTTTCTTTTAGATTTAGTCATGTGTGTCCAGTAAACCATGTTGCATTTGCACAGGCAGACACACCCAAAGCATTCCACCTCCTTCTCCCGACCCTCTTTCCTCCTCCCCTCCAAAGGCTATTGCAATGGAATTCTCTGTCGACCGCCAGACGTTTTCCGCATTAACCGGATCATGACTTCAGCTTGTCAAGATTTATTTCCGATTCTACCGACACGTGTTTTTTGATTCTTTTGTTTTCGTTTCCTTAATCTCCTACTTTTTTTTTTACAACGCATATAAGAGAAATCTGCTAACCTGTGAAATGAGATGTCCTGCTTCAGGTCGACAGAATGCGAGGTGCTTCTCTTTTTGTTTCGTTTTCTCTGTACGGTTTTCCTTTCGTTTTTTTAGTCTTTCTTTTCCAATTCGATAGTTTCTGCTGCCCCCCCCCCCCCATCTCTCTCTCTCTCTCTCTCTCTCTCTCTCTCTCTCCTCTCTCTCTGTCTCTCTCTCTCTCTCTCTCTCTCTCTCTCTCTCTCTCTCTCTCTCTCTCTCTCTCATATTTTTGAGACCGCCAGATGTTTAATCAATTTTTTTCATAACCTGTGGGAGGTGATGTGGGTAGGACAGATTTTTGCTTTTTTCTTTTTTCTTTTCTTTTTTTCTTTTCGGTTATACCTTTGGATGTCGTGAATCAACCCTTTTCTTGTTTGATGGGATGTCAATAGGGACTTTAATGTTAAGGTTGCATTTTGTCTGCCAAACTGATTCATATTCAACAAGGATTTTTTTTTTTTTTTTTGGTAAGTGTGGAGGAGACCACAATATTCCGAACGTATTCGGTCGTTCACTCCAATGAATCAACACAGCATGTCTGTAAAATAGCATACTGACATGAAGGACACTTTTTGTCGGAAAAACTCTGTTTCGAATTAAACCAGACACCTCTCCTAATGCGTATGACGCTGACTCACAGTTGATGTGCATCCTTACAGGGAATGTGGAAGATAGGATATGTGGAACAGGAAACAAACTTTAAACGACTGACCCTGCGACAGCTTAATGCTGTTCGTTTCTCCTACCGAGTGTTGCATCCCCTGTGCGGCGTGTCTAGACGTTTCTGGCAATGGAAAAAAAATGACATGCTAGCATTGGTGTCCTTGCACATGCGCTTGTGCGTACGTACCCTAAGAACTGAACTGAGCAACAGTACACGCTCCTCAGGTATTCAACTTAGAACAGCAAATGGGCGAGCGCAGATTTCCGCTACGATGAGATGGTAACTTCAACCAAACTTTCACTCACATTCCGTCCCCTAGCCTCCGAACTATTTTCCTCCTTTCCTGATCCGTTTGCTTTTTGTTTTCTTCTCTGAAGCTTTCATTGTCAATCTTTGAAGGTTTTACTCAGTTACATTTCTACCCAGCTTTGGTATGAGAAATTAACCGAAGTCTCGTGTACGCAATGAAATTAGCGCAGATGAAAGAACTCACAACAGCAATGAAGATGTGCTTTGTAAAAATTACGTAGGGAAAGCCACGTTGATGTGTCAACAGAGTAAAAACATTGAGTGCCTTCGCACCATGGCAACACACTCCACTCGGGGAGAGCTTCTTGGATTTCACTCCGAAAAATCCGTTTTGACGACGAAGTTCTGTGATACAACTCGAAGCAATACAATGCCACCCAATATTTTGGTAACTAAACTGTGTGGTTGTAACCACTGTACTGTGCGCTTGGTTATCCCCCTCATTCTGTTGTACCTTGTTTGCTCTACTTTGGTATGGTGTGACCTTGTCTCCTGCAGACTACCAATAGAAAAAGATTCCAGGACAGCAGCAGGTCTTCAAAGAAGAAGCGTCCCACCCATCCTCCTTGCCCCATTCCCTGTGCCTTCCCATCCAGATCCATTTTATGACTTCTGCATGCCCTTCGGCTATTGACCTTTTTGTTTTCTTTTGGTGCTGCTGATTTCAAACCAGTACCTCCAATATAGTAAGACCATGTTCCCTTATGATGGATGTCCTAACCACTTAGCATACTCTTCCACCGCATGATTTTAGGAAACTTTCAGAGGCAACAAGAGGGAATCTGTGAGTTTTGGGAAAGATTCATTTATGAGGAGCTGGGTTTTGTCTTTTGGGTCTCATTGATTTCAATGGCCTTTGGCAATCAGAACCGCAATGAATCTCTGGAAGGATTTTCCGTTGGGCCTCTCACCCTTACCCCCCTCCCCCTTCTGTCCCCCCCCCCCCCCCCCCCCTCCTCCGTACCTTGTCTACGCTGCGGACGATAGCCTTTAGCTGTGCTATAGTAAAACTTGATATAAACCACTTCCCTCATGACTGCATTGAGGGAGCATTTAGGCGTTTGCCGAAACTAACTAACTCGCCGCATGTATCATCATATTTGTTGAACATGACTCCCATATGCCAAGGAAAGAGAGAAGTCATTAAACCCGTTATATTGGCCTCTATATGTGTAATATGTCGAGAGTCAGAAAGGACATACTGAAGAAAAGAATCATGATTTCAGTCTGTGCTTCTTGTTTCTGGCCGCTTGCCTGCTTATAGTAAGAACACTTATCGTGGATATATTATAACATGGAAGAATGAGATCGTTATGGTCGTCCTGCTGTAGACTAGTGTTCAAGATTTACCGAAACAAATTCTAGGCCATTTGCCTGGTCTCGCTAAGTCTGATCCCTGGTTTTTCTTACATGGGTGTAATATTGCTATTGTAGAAATGGACTAACAAAGGCAGACAAAGGCAGACATGCTCTTCGTATTCATCTTTTTTTTTTTGGTGTGTGATGACGTCAAAGAGTGAACAGGTGTGTGTGGCTTTTTTTTTTTGTTTGTTTGTTTGTTTGTTTTTTTTGTTTTTTGTGGGGTTTGTTGTTTGTTTGTTTTTTGGGGTGGTGTGGTTTTTTTGTTTGTTTGTTTGTTTTTGTTTTTTTGGTCGTTAGTGGATATGCTTTTGTTTGCACACCAGAGGCAGCGGACGAGAGAGGGAGGAGAAAAGGAGAGAGAAAAAAACCGCCGATCACCTCGATCAAATTGCTCGTTTCCTTGTAAAAATGAGAAAAAGAAGAACCGTGGAGGGTGATGGAGGTAGGTAATGTGTGTTGCAGAGCTAAGGGAGAAGGCGGGGGGGGGGGGGGGGGGGGGGGAGCGAGGCGTCAGCGTTGTGCCATTATTCCGAGGCCTGTTTCAGGAATATGACAGCTGGGCTTATCGGTTTCGTTGCCAGGCAACGGAGACTGAGACGCTCCTCCAGAGCCGTGTGTTGGCACCCAGTTCGCTGCATTCATAGCAATGTTTCTTCCCCTGCCTCTGAATACCCCCCCCACCCCCCCCCCCCCCCCCACCCCCCCGCAAAGTGAAACTGCCTCACAACAATCCAATGCCGCTATGCCACTCAGCCAGTTCTCTGACTGGAAAGATATTATTTGAAGTTGCAAGTCAATATGAGGTTCCTGTCGAAATCTGCCCCCTGGTATTCTTTTCATGTTAGAAGATCTTCTTATGCTATGATGTGTTCAAGGTTTCCAGTATGATTTTGTCCACGGGAGACCTGTCAAGCTCTCAGTCAAAGAGTCAATAGGGCCAACAGACATGCCGACAGGAACACACACTTCGATTTTCCTACATCAGCGCTCCATAGAGTGAACCCAAGTTATACACTTTGTGCGCCTGAAGTTTAAAATGTCGCTTAGCTCCACGTGCATGCGTGCATTGTCCTTCAAAAAACTCACTTTGTTTTCAGTTCCTTCAGTGGATGTGTATGGATGTAAAAAGGTTGGTTCCCAAGGAAAGTTTAAAACTGTGCGTGGGTTTGTGTATATATGCGTGTGTGTGTTTGCGTGCGTGTGTGTGTGTGTGTGTGTGTGTGTGTGTGTGTGTGTGTGTGTGTGTGTGTGTGTGTCTGTCTGTCTGTCTGTCTGTCTGTCTGTCTGTCTGTGTGTGCGCGCGCGCGCGTGTGTGTGTGTGCATAAGAGCATGTGTCCGAGCGTGCATGAGTGCGTACACACCCATGTGAGTGTGTGTATGTGCGCGCGCGCGCATCTGTCTCTCTGAGGGAGCGGAAGTTTTGTGTCCACTAAATTATCTCTTTATTTTGTAAAATGCCAGCAGAATTTTTTCGTTTGTTTGACAATAGCCTGGGTTCAATTTGTCAATCAGTGTGTGTGTGTGTGTGTGTGTGTGTGTGTGTGTGTGTGTGTGTGTGTGTGTGTGTGTGTGTGCGACATTTGGTTCAAATGTTCAGGTCTGGTGGTAACGATATACCGTAGAAAAGATACACGTTGAAAGAAGAATAGATGGCCACGATTGGGGAAGAAAGCTCGCTGTTAAGGACTATTGATAACAGTATTTCGTAAGGACGGCACTTTTAAAGTACGATGGAAATTTTTTCCTGGATGCTTTTTTCTTTTAATGTGCAACGCCTGAGAGTTTCATATCTCTTAGCCACCAAAGTCGCCCCAAAGCCAGCATTCAGCAGTGTTTATCCACTTTGGAATGGCTGCGTGCTGTGTAAACTTTCGAAAGAAAAATACGCGCCATCTGAACGTAAATTCTATTCAGAACTTTTTTTCCATGCGCAGTTGTTTTAACCGTCGGAGACAGTGATTGTTTCCCGGACCAAGCGTGCGATTCCCCATAGATTAGTAAAAGCTGATGCCGTCTTCACGTTGATGGGGTTCTCTTCCGTGTTGTTCCCTTTTTTTTTCCTTTTTCTCTTTGTCGATCTTTTTTTTTTTTTTCTTATTCTCTTCTTCATTTTTTTTTCTTGTTGATCGTCTTCCTCTCCTTCTTTCTTTCTTTCTTTCTTTCTTTCTTCTTTCTGTCGCTGCTGTTGCTGTTCATCTTCACCACCCTCCACCACGACCCATTCTCATTCCTCTTCCTTTTATTCTTCTACTTTAACTTCTTTATCTTCTTCCTGCTTCTTCCTCTACTACCCCTGCCATTGCTACTACTGCTGCTGCTGCTACTACTACTACCACCACCACCACTTCTTTTTCTTCTTCTTCTTTTTCTACTTCTTTCTTCTTCTTTCCTCCTCCTCCTCCTCCTCCTCCTCCTCCCCCTCCTCCTCCTCCTCCTCCTTCTTTTTCTCATTCTTCTACCATCAGCTTCCTTCTGTATCCTTCTCCTATTCTTCCTCATACTCCTTCTATCTCCTCCTTTCCCTCCTTTATCCTCTTCGTCTTCGTCGTCGTCTTAGTTGCGTTGCCGTGTCCTTTTGTAGACTTCTTTCAAAGAGTGAACAACTAAAAAGGTTTTTTTTTTTTAATATTAAAGGTATCGTTAAGAAACGCATGTTACTGCACAATTTACGCTCAGTCCTTTCCTTTTCTTTTTTTTTCCTTTTTGTTAACATAGTTTTAAATGTGTCAATCGACGTGTGATTTAAAAACTAAAACTTCTGTGCAGTTACTCTGTCTTTGTTTTTACATATCACTTTGACTCTTTAGTATTGAGTAAATCTTTCGCCATTATGTAATAACTAGTCGCAGGCACGCACGCACGCACACACGCACGCACGCACACACACACACACACACACACACACACACACACACACACACACACACACACACACACACACACACACACACACACACACACACACGCATGCACGTGGGCACGTACTTACACACACACACACACACACACACACACACACACACACACACACACACACACACACACACACACACACACACACACACACACACACACACACACACACACACACACACACACACACACACACACACACATACACACACACACACACACACACACACCCATCGTGTTCCGAGTGATCAACTACGTTTGAGTGTCATGAATGTCCGTGTGTGTGCATGTTCTTCTCTCCAAAACCCGTCAAATGCCTTCCAGCGTCCTGGAAGAAAACTGTAATAAAACAGCGTATCACATTTCACGGTTGACTTGCACCTCGCTGTGTGCCAAAAGGCAGCCCGTGGCACAGTCTGGTATCTGCTAATTCAACTGTTATGTGTACGGTGGCATTCAGGTTGTGCCACACAGGACAAAATTTGAATTTTAAAAAGAAGAAGAAGGAAAGAAAATCAGTTTATCTCTTGCCAAGTAGTTTTAGAGTGAGTTTCAAATTTGAATATATGTATGTATGCCTGTCCACATTCGCAGGCGGTGATGGCACTGAGAGAAATTATAGCATAGTGCTAATATTTAACGTCTCCACTGCTGAAGCAAATAATCCTGTCATCGATTGTTGATCTGGAACTAATAAGCGTATATTCAGTGTAAATGTGTGTGTGCGTGCGTGTGTGTGTGTGTGTGCTTGTGTGTGTGTGTGTGTGTGTGTGTGTGTGTGTGTGTGTGTGTGTGTGTGTGTGTGTGTGTGTGTGAGAGAGAGAGAGAGAGAGAGAGAGAGAGAGAGAGAGAGTTGCCTTTCATTTTTTTTTTCGAAACATTTGACATAAATTTTGTCTCCTTATTCTCATCCTTTTTTCCCTGCCCTCCCCATCCATCTCTTCTCATTTTCCCTCCCCTTCGCAATCTTGTGCCCCTCGGTCCCATCAGAGCGAAACTGCCCTGACCACGTTATCCTTTTCTCTTGAGGAAAGTCAAAAAAACAAAAATCAAAACATTCACAGAGAGGAATGTTTGTTATTTTTTACCCCCCCCCCCCCCCCCTCTCTCTCTCTCTCTCTCTCTCTCTCTCTCTCTCTCTCTCTCTCTCTTTGTTTCTCTCTCTCTCTCTCTCCCTCTCTCTCTCTCTCTCTCTCTCTTAACTACAAACTCTTTTAGTTCTAATATTTATATGCCTGCTGTGTTACTCTATCGTCCGGCGCGCAGGCCAAGACTTGAGAAGCAAGTAATATCTTCCGTCCTAGCTATGTGAACGACTGCTTGTAATGAATTAATACAACGGAAAAAAAAAAAAAACGTGTGGGTGACCTTCCACCAATCTGGCAAGGTTGTTTGCAGAGGCGTACGACTATTCATGTTGAAGTCATGTTAGGTAAAAAAGGCCGGAATGCTGAGGAGATTTGTAAGTCACAAACGGGTACAATTGGTGTGTTAGAAAGGGACTGATTTCGTTTCTGCCGGTGGTGGTGTGAGCACACAGAGCCTGCATCCATTCCTTTCAAAAACTGCTTGCATTTTGTTGCGTTTCAATCAAAACCAGCTAGCAATTAAACAGTGACTGAACATGCACGCATCGTTACTGTATCTCAAATTCCCCTTATGCTCCGACTACTGCTTTTGCCCCCACTGCATTGAAGGTGTATGAAATGGCCTGACAATAAGAGCTGGAAGTAAACAGGATTCCTCGTGACGTACATCCTCTTCAGTAATCCCCCATGAGCCAATTTGTAAACCGCTTTCTTCCGAAAAGAGTCAACCCCACGGCGGCGGTTTCAACTGCACACCGGTAATGGAGAGTGACAGTAATGGTCCCCCATAATCCGGTGCTTCATCTTTACCTCTGTCCTGGGAATTGGGGCTTGTTTTCCCCTCCAAATGCGAAAGTGGATTTGCTAACCGTATAAAAAAAAAAATGCTGGGGGTGTTTTTTTTTCCCCGCTGTGCAGGCAGAGCCAGGGAGTTCCCTTTGTCCCTACTGTAACGTCACTGCAAGAGACCAAGGGAGTCTGCTCAGTCCATCTCAAGTCCTCGATCAATCAGTTGCATACAGACTTACCGTTCGAGACGGGTAAAGTAGGAACAGAGAGTCTCTTGCACACACGTTGCTCTCATACAGTTACGACCGAAACAACAGTACAGTCACAAAAACGTTTGCAGCATGGTCCATTACAGTTTACTCAAAATCGAACTATGGCCTTGGGTTTTTGTGAGGGTCAGCACCTGCAGATAGACTGGACCATGGTGTGTGGTAGGGTTGTATTTGCTTCTTTTTTTGCAGAACTGTTTATTATCCAATCGGAAGTCAGACACTTACTTAAGAGCGAGCAAATGGAGAGGCAGACGGAAAAAAACCTCCTGTGTGAGAGTTGAACGACGAACCTGAGGTATCCGCGATCCTCAGTTGAATGTATCATTCCCTCGACCGCCTTTTTGTGTAAATGACTTAACAAACCCAACAAGGAAAGGAAGCTTGGCTTAAGTGAAAAAAAAGGTCAACCAATGAAAGGAAGGACACCCAGGTACAGATTGCAGCTTCTTATCTACTCTTTGTGGACTCCAGGGGAAAATACATATAATCCAGTTGTGACCAAGCTGGCCTTTGACCATGCAGTTTAGCCATGCAGTTTACCCTACTTTCTTGAGATCTAGCGAAATAACTTGATATTTTCGAAATGGGTTTGATTTTGTTTGGACCTGAAGAGATCTTCGTAATGGACTTAGCTTAATGTTCCGTCGTCAGATCTGGCAGTTATTTCAGTTCTTCAAACAGGAACCCACAACATCACCTTCCCCCCCCCCCTTCACACACATTCCAGCCCATTGTTCTGTCTTTTTCTCCCTGGAATAGTCCAGTTACTTGTCGTATGGGCTCCATAGATGTTGGATATGCGTCCACGATCGTCAGTACTGGAGTACTGGACATGTTAGGGAAGGGAAGAGAGAACAAACTTTTGATGTTAGATGAGGCTCGATTTGTTAGATGACGCTTCTAGCTCAGCACATGCTATACACCAAACACAAGCCCACCCCATCTACTGATGAAAATTGTTGTTTATTCGTCGGGACAGAATGGAGAACGTTCTACGTCTCTAGTAGATATTCCCCATAAATTTGCCGAACATAAAGACTTTTGTCACCATCTCACTATAGACACGGATGTTGACGATAAAGGAAGAGGGAGAAGGGGAGACGGGCCGGGGTAGAGGAAGGCAAAGGCCTCAAAATTTCGAACTTTTCTATTTATCAAAGACAATAACTATGATAATATGATGCTTCAGTTCAGTTTAAAATGGCGTGACAAGGTTGTGGCCATTGTTTTTTTTTAAATTCTGGCTTCAGCCAGGCCACAGGGATGTAGATGAACATTTATAGTTGTTCAAAACATTGTATTGATACCTTAAAGGCGTGCCTTTGTGCAGGCAAATTTGGCCTTATGACCCCGGCGTGTCAATGTAAGCTCATTTCTGACTCTGCGATGAGTAGGAATTGTTCGGGACAGGAACCTACTGTAACGATCCACTGCTGAGGGGGTTGGAGCTCACAAACGTTCAATCACAACTGTCAAGTATTTTAGTTTGGGTTTTCCTGCCGGACCCTGTTCTCAGTGCAAATGCTGTATTTACCATATCCAGTTCAGTGCAGACGATGTATGTAACCGGTGTATCCATCATCAGTGTAGTCTTATGTTAATGGTGATGCTTTTCTTGGTCTTGGTTTGTAGAGGTCAAGAACATGATGAGAGCTGTCTCTGTTCAGTTAGCATACTTCAGTATTTTAAAACTTTTTTTCAAAGTATGGACAGCCACGTGTATGTCTGTTGTAGGGCTTTGCCCCTGTGTTATTTTTTTATGTGTGTTTGGAGGAAGAGAAGAGAGAGGGGAGGGATAAGTGTAAATAACTTCAGGGACGTAGCTGCGCCTTCTAAAGGGGAAGTGCATGCGCCAAGAAGCAGTTGTGGTTGTTAGTAGGTGGATTAGTAGATGGTATTGTGCATATGTTGAATCAGTGGTACCGGACTGACAGTTCCTTTGTATGTACTTTTGTTTTATTAGAACTACGTAAAAAAAATTGCCTAACAACAATGTGTACATCACTCAGAAGTGTTCTCATATTCTATGAAAATACATTCGTAAATACGTACCAACATGTAAACCTTAACAGTGGTCGGATTAGTGTGAAATCAGTAAAAAAAAAAAAAAATCTTGCTATATTCATCCTGAAACCGCCCGTGATTCGCATTTGCATCACGGATCCACATCACAATTTTGCAGGGTCCCTAGGCCACTTTCCTTATTGTCAGTAAGCTGGTTTGAATTTGTTTCATGGTATTTGCGTAATCCTGAGGACGGATCAACCAAAAAATGGCCACAGATGAAAATATAACATTGGTGGTGAAGGAAACAAAACCCAAGCAAACAGACAATTAAAAAAAAAAAAACAGGAAGAACAGAACAGGAAACTTGTTTAAGAGAACTGGAACAGCAAGTGGACTCTGCAGCAGAAAGAAACTGCGGAATGATGGCGTCAGCTTGCTGCTTCTCTCTGGCAGGAAGATCAATACCGCTTCTGTTAAGAGAAGCATTTCTCCAGAAGAAAAACTCCCCCTTTACTCCGTCTGACCTTTTCCATCCAGCAGCGCTCTTTTCCCCACTTCCCTCCCTTCCCAGCCCTTCATATCCCTCTTTATCCCCCCGCTGACGTCATGAGAGGAATAATCCCTGCATGATGCCCTGCCTGGAGTAACAAAAAGAAACAGGTCCAGACGAGCTACACCACTGATCTTGAGTGCGGATGACAAGGACAAAAAGAGGAGCGCTTTGACTGACGCTCTGTTGTCACAGTGTCAGATGGCAGCTTTAGGGCACGCCCATCACCACCCCTTGACCGAGATGGGCGGCGACTTCGAAAGAAGAACAGGATGAAAACTGTTGGTATCCAAGGTTCCGGGTTTGTTATTATTTTTTCTGTTGTTCTGTTCTACCTTTTCCTTTCTTTTATTTTTCTGTTTCCGTTCTGACCTTTCCCTTTCTTTTATTTTTCCGTGTCTATCTTTCTTTCTTTTTTTTCACTCATTCTCTTTCTTCCTGCCCTATTTTGTCCTATCCTCCACTCTTTCTGTACTTCTTTTCCCTATCTCTCCTGTCTTTGTCCTTCCCCTCTAACATTTTTCTGTTGTTTTTTTTTTCTTCTTCTCATAACCCTAGATTCTGATATGGGTTTGTTAAAGTATTGATGCGAAAACAAGTCCTCAGTCAATCGGCGATTTTTCTCACAGCCCATACTGATACAAGTTTTATTGGGGTCTCTGCAAATAGGAGTTAGCTGGTCTGTTGTTTAAAGCCTCGCCAACCGCATGGCATAGATTAGCATAATCATTATGTTAGAAACATATACATATACATAAATATGAGACAGTAAATGTAGGATAATCGGAAGAATCGAATGAGAAAGATAACGAAAGGACGAATGAATGAACGAATGCTATTCATCGAGGGAAAGCACGGAATAATCATGTGTTGCTTTAGTTTAGATTCTAACCTTAGAGAAGAAATATATTCATGAATTACAAAAAATGACAATTAGTACAAATACAAGGAAATAACTGCTCTAACAAAAGTGATTTTAGAAGCGAAAGAAAATCATAATGGTAAAAACTTCGATAAATATCTGAGAAACATACAGACAGACAAAGACAGAGAGAAAGAGAGAGAGTAATGAAGAAAAGAGAAGAGCGAAGATGAGGAAGAGAGGGAGGGGGGGGGGGGGGGGGGGGGGGGGGGGGGGGGCGCAGGCAGGCAATTGTTTTCACATTGTGATCAACAGAGGTACTGGTAATAGTAGTAACAGCAGTAGCAGCAGCATCAGAAGTGGAAGCAGTTGTGAAGTTTATAATCGCAAAACTAGCAGCAATACGCGCTGGCAGAATCAATCGTGGCTGTAGCAGCACTGACAAAAAAGTAGCACCATGCCAGTTTAGAGGTTGTGGTGGTAGAAGCAGGAGCATGTGACACTAGTCATGGTAATAGTAACAGAAACGGTAGCGGAAGCAGGAATTGTAACAATGGAAGCAGTAGCAATTACAACAACACAGCAGCACTAGCGATAAAGTTTCTTTTCTTACTCTAAGAGTAAAACTTCCCATTTAAAATTAAGACGGTGCGAATTTGTAATCTGTAAACGTATCACAATTCACGGATTTAGTATTCAATTACGGTAGCCCTTTACACGTGGTCGCTGTATTGTTCCTTTTTCACGTAAGCCCACGTAACGTCCATTTTCCTTGAATTTCAGCGTTATTTCCTTCTTGGAATTAGTTTTACTGTCTCCTCTCATCTCGCAGAACTTCCATGGCTGGTCGATTTTTTTCCAATTAGGCTTTTATTCCTGACATTTTCTACAAGAGGACTCGTTTTCCCAGTTTCTCTTTTGTGTCCACTACCCCCCCCCCCCCCCCCCCCCCACCCCCCCCCACCCCACCCCCACCCCCCCCCAATGTGTCTTACGTGCTCGCGTAAAATGAGAGAGAAGGAGGAGAGACCGACAGATGGAAACAGAGACACAAAGGGACAGGAACACTTTAATTCTGTATGAAATAGGAGCAAAACATATTGTTATGTTCACGTAGATATATTTCAGCGTTCCTGAACATTGTACTTGTGTTTATTCTTATATTTATGATCGGGCCATAATATATTTTAGCGTTCCTGAACATTGTGCTTGTGTTTATTCTTATGTTTATGATTGGGACCAGCAGTTTTTTGTGTGTGTGTGTGCTTTTCCTTTATTTTTGCTACTGTTTTTTAATATCACAGACTGCAGAAAAATGTTAACACAGAGAGAGAGACACACACACACACAGAGAAAAAGAAAGAAAGGGTGTGAATATACGTATCTTCGCCTGATGCACGCAGAATTAAATTCGCCGTCTCTGTCGAGTGTCAAACGTATTTCCACATTAACGGCATGCCGTCTCCTGCTTCTCCAGATTTATTGTGATTCGGCAGACGCATGATTACTTTTCTTCTTTTTCTTTTTTTCTCGTTTGTTTGTTTTTTGAACGCCTGTGGGTCTGTTGAACTGTAAAATAAGCTGTCCTCCCTCAGCTGTGTAGCACAGGACCCAGTTATCTCGTTTCCTTTTTTTTTTTTTTTTTCGTTTGATTAATGTGATTTGCCTATATTTGTCTGCCTGACGTTTAATTGCTTTGCTTCTGTTTGATCTTTTCCCATTTTTTTTTCATTTATGCTGTCAGACAACTGTGCGTGAACTGTCCTCCCTGAACTCTCTCTCTCTCTCTCTCTCTCTCTCTCTCTCTCTCTCTCTCTCTCTCTCTCTCTCTCTCTCTATCTCTCTATCTATCTATCTATCTGTTTATGAGTGTCCGACTGTCTGTCTATCCGTCTGTCTGTATGTCTGTCTGTGAGTATATGTGAGTTCATCTTCAGATTAAGTGGCCAATGAAAGAAACACCAAAACAAACAACAAAAAGCAATCTAAAAAAAAAAAAAAAGGCAAATGAACACACTGTAGCAACTAAACAGGGCTTAATGTCTCCGCAGATTTCTCCGGAGAAGATTCTGTTTGTAATTGAAAGGCACCATTTTCCTCCCCTCGCGCCTCTCCCCTTCTCTCCTCTCCCTTCACCTCTTCTACTGCAATCCCATGGAAAATGTTCCGTGCGTGGCCCGACGTATTTTGTCCAAACTGTTTCAAGGAAGTGGGAGATAGGATTTTTTGTGGGGGGGGGGGGGGGGGGGGGGGGTTGTCGTTGACTAGCTTTCGCTTTGAGGCTTGATTGTTGTAAATCTTTTTTTTTATTCTCCTGTCCACAGAAGGTCAGTTGAAGCCTTGTCAGTAAGGGTCTTTTTTTTAATAGTATATTTTTTTTAATTAACACTTAGGATGGTGTTTTGGCACCCTCTAGGAGATCACAATTTTCCAGACAAGTGGGGTCATATCTTCGTTACCATCAAATCAACACGAAATTCTTATGAAATAACACACTGAGTCTATCAATATCAATTTAAACGTTTTTGTCATTTATGAACCGAGTTAAACCGTACACCTTTCCAAACTTTTATGAATTTATTCATAACTGCTGCGGGCTCAAAGAGAGAAACTGTCAGACAGAGCACAAAAGGAATAAACTTTATAGGGCAGACACATTTGCTAACTGATACCATTTGTTTCCTCTGTTGCCCTGCCCGCATGACGGGTCTGGACATCATTCTCTCTGTCCGCGAAAGGGTTCACGAGCAGCCGTCGGTATCCAGAATAACTCCCTACCTTCGCAGTGGTACACGCTCGTCAGTTATTCACATAGAAAAGCACTCGAAAGGTGTGTGTCTGGGAGTGTTGCTCAAATTTTTCTAAGCAACGCTGCATGTGTCCGTATTTCTCGGGCCTGATTGACGCCAGTATTTATTACGGAAGTAAGCGTAGAGTACAGCCCTGTCATGCAGTCTCAGACTAAAATAGAAATACCAGCATTATCTTCATCATCCTCGTTCTCATCGATCAACGCTAAAACAAAATGTCGCAAATTCTGTGGCCCTTCATGCCTGCTGTCATGGCAACCTCAGATGCGATGACCTGTCCACATCTACGGCTTCGGTTCGGTTATGTCGCGATCGCCGGTATCGGCAGATTCATGGGGACTGTCTTCGGATGGACGTGGTGGCGCCCTCTGTCGGGAGAGCTCACTCGCGCCTGCTCCGTGACTAATCAATTATTATTATAGTCCCCTGACTGTATTAAAAGGGAGCTGCTTGTTGTCTGTCAAATGTAGCATGCAGTTAATGGACAATAAAGTTTTGAGGCCCCCCCCCCCCCCCCCCCCCCCCCCCCCCCCCCCGTCACAATGCTGCCAGGGAAGTAGAGAAGTCGGATTAGTCTGGTACTCTGGCCTTAATATTTGGCTCAAAGAAGCGGTCGTGTAATGGATCGAGAGTCCGAAGGGATATACTGGCGGGAGAAGATTCGTTTCGAAGGGCGATTCCATTTCTGAACATTTGCCGACTTCATTCAAAACACTTATTGTTGATTCTTCCATACAGATCATGGATATATCACAACCTGTATAGAAATTCTTATTGCTGTTCAATGAAGACAAATGTTCAGATGTAACGAAGCAAATTCTGGTCTATTTGACTGGTTGCACAAGGTGAGATTGGAACTAGTGGGCTTCCATTCGAACAATGAGAGAAGGAAACAGAGAGAAAAAGGCAGACGAACAGACAGACAGACAGACAGAGCACTGATCGAATCGATCGACGTGTTTTCTACCATGTGAATCAAAGAAGAAGAAACATGGACTAAGGAGTGTGGTGTGTGTGTGGGTGTGTGGTGTGGGGGGGGGGGGTGTAAATGCAGTGTTTTTGGGGTAAGGAAGGGAGAAGGCGTCAACATTATTCCGAGGCCTGTGCGAGAATATGACAGCTGGGTTTATCGGTGTTACCCGCCACGCAAGGGAGTCTCGAGATGCTCCTCCGAAGCTGCGTCGGCATATTGTCTTCTCGCCTTTTAGCCCCCACCCCACCCCCACCCCCCCCCCCCCCGCAGAGTGAAAATGACTCCCGAAAATCCAATACTGCTCTACTACTCAGCCAGTCCTCCGACTGGAAAGACACGGTTGAAGTTCCGTGTCAATATGGGGCCCCGGTCGACATCTACCCCTGGTATTTTTTTCATGTTGGAAAACCATCTTCTCATGTAAGGTAAGTTCAAGATTTTCTGGTATGATGCTGTCCTTGGGGAGAATTCTCAGCCTCTCAGTCAAGGGGTCGATAAGGCCGCCAGACAAGTGCACGGGAGCACAGGTTTCGATCTCCCTCTTTCACGGAGTGGACCCAAGTTATTTTCTTAGCGCGCTTTAAAAGCACTACGTGTCACACAGATTCACATGCATGTCCTTGAAGAGACTTACCTTTTCAATCAGTCTGAGTCAATGTATATCTATGCAAAAAAGGTTGGTCTCAAGGGAAAGTTAAAGTTGTTTGTAGGTTTTGAGAGAGAGAGAGAGAGAGAGAGAGAGAGAGAGAGAGAGAGAGAGAGAGAGAGAGAGTGTGTGTGTGTGTGTGTGTGTGTGTGTGTGTGTGTGTGTGTGTGTGTGTGTGTGTGTGTCTTCCCAGGCTGACAGAGATGTGCAGCATTTAGTACATATATTGAACAGTTAGACCACCTGTGGTTCTCTTGGTCCAGCCCACACGGTATCTCTGTGAGCATCGCTGTTGCCAGTTTTTGTGAACACACAGTTCAGCAGCGCAAACGTGTGTACTATTGTGCAATTAATCTCTCTCTCTCTCTCTCTCTCTCTCTCTCTCTCTCTCTCTCTCTCTCTCTCTCTCTCTCTCTCTCTCTCTCGTCCAGACGGCACATTTTTGCTGACAGAACACAACATTGCATTGCAATGTTGATGTTAAGTGTAATTTCAAGATGGCATGTCATTCACTTTTGGCTGTTGAAAAGAAGAAAAAGCACGCAAGTGCCTAGACCAAAAGCACTGTTCGCGTGTATTAACCGTCTCAGCGCAAGTGAAAACTAGCAAGTGAGTAAAAACAAAGAAACAAAGAATAGAAACACTCTGGTCTCCACTGAAAATCAAAGATCATCCCATTCTGACCGAGCTGGCTTTTGAAAAATCGGTTTTAACGGATTTCATAGGTGTGTTAGCGACAGACATGGAAATGTGCGTGATGGATTCATTTTTATTTTGCTCTGAAAGTGGAGATTTCCATAATGGAGGTCGCTCAATGTTCTGTTACCAGTTTTGCATGAGGGAATTCTTCCGGTTATTCAAATAGAAGCCTGCCTCCTCTCCACCTCTCTATACCACCACCGCCCTGAACTACCCTACGCGCTCACGCGCATCCATATCTCACGCTCATGAATGTCAACCCTCCTAAATTGGTCCTGTTTTTGTATCGCTGTCTTTTATCTCGGGATGACTTTAAACGCTGCCTAGTGTTTATTGAATATGATTCAAGGCTTTTTTTCTTCAGGTCTGCCCATAGTTCGTGCCCTCTTAGTGGCACTCCATCTATATGCAGGTCCGTCCTGCTGCAGTTCCATCTCCATCCTAAGCCATTCACAGTAAAGTAATAGAATTAGGTTACTGCAATGTCGCCCACCAAAAGGAGACGCTGCATTGCTGCACAGTCACTCAGTAGTGTTCGATGGTGGCTACTTTGGTTCAGCAGGCACTGGTCGCTATATACTAACCCTTTTCCCTCCGCATACAACAGTAGTTGCGTAGTCGTGGGTCCAGACTGAACGAAATATCCCCTGAAGAGGACAGCGTTCTGCATCTCTACTGTGATACTCCCCAGGAATCTGCCGACATTGAAGACTTTGAAATGACGTCACTATAGACAGGGCATATATAGGGATGAGGAGAATAAATGAAAAACTGTAGGGCATAACACGTCTCCAAGTTTTGAAACACCTGTGTTTCTTTTATCTCGCGAGGGTAACAATAATGATGCCATGGTGCTCCTTAATTATTTTTGAAGTGACATGACAAAGATGTGCTCATTGTTTACATTCATAACGTATTTTGGCATTGACCACGTTACAGAGATTTGACTGTGTGACTAAGACCTGTCCATGTCAGCCTATTGCCTACTTAGTAACGCGTAGGAGTCAGTTGGGGTAGTAAAATACCATAACAGTATATTTGTAGTTGGGTTGAACCTCACAATCTTTTCCGTCACAACTGTCTTAGGGATTTGGTTTGTGTCTTTTTGCCAGATTCATGGTCTCAATGGAAAAGTATTGTCCTTATCCGTCTCCAGTGCTGCAGAACGACATGTACAATCGATGTTTCCATCCCCAACGTCGCCTTAGTGGTTTAGTGTCGACGTTTTCTTGGTCTTGGCTTGTGAAGGGTCACAACATGCAAGGGCAGCCGCTGTAAGTGTGTCTCCTTCAACTTTCTATGACAATGTCTGAATTATCGACGGTTACGTACGTGTCTGTTGAAGTTTGTTTTCGTTTGTTTGTTTGTTTTAGAGGCTGTTTTTTTTTGCTTAATTTTCTTTTTTTTCGCCTTTGTTTTTAAGGTGCGTGTGTGGAAGGAGTGAGAAAGGGATGGGTAAGTGTACTAACTTCCAGGACGTATTAGCGCCGGCAAGTGGAGAAATGTTCACCCACAGTGGCTATACCATTGGGCAAACGATGTTGTTAATAAGGGGATTACTAGAGAGTATCTTGGGTATGTTGGGTCCGAGGTATAGGCTGACAGACAAAACTACTTACATGTACTTGTTTTATGGTGCTGTAAGAAATGAAAATAACATTGTTTCATATCACTGAAAAATTCTATGAAATTCTATTCTTGATTAGTTATCAGTTTTGAAACAGTAGCTTCCCACTGTTTATATGTCTTGAGGAAAATTTGTAATACTCTTGTCGAATGGATCTTTATTTCCATCATTGATTTGGATTTTGGAGGGCCCATTTTTTTGGGCCCCATTCCATATTTCCACCAAGTCTGGGTAAAATTGGCTGTGTAGTATTGGTGTGATCTTGCTGAAAAACAAAGTATCGGGCGCAGATTAGGACATAACCTCATTTCCGAAGATAAAACTAAAGCAAACATACAATTTAAATTCAGGAAGAACAGGAAACTTTGTTTCAAGAGAACTGGAGTGGTAAGTGAACACAGCAGTCGAAAGAAATGGCAGAATGATGGCGTCAGCTTGCAGTTTCTCTCCTGGAGGAAGCTCAATACCTTGTCTGTTGAGAGAAGTATTTCTCCACATTTTGTTTTATCTTTTGCGTCCAAAAGAGTTCCCTTCCTCACTGTCCCGCCCCTCTGCCCATCATACGCCACCTAATCCTCTGCAGCTAATCCCCGTTGACGTCATGAAGGCAATTATCCCGGCATGTTGCCCAGCCTGGGCGAAAAAGTGCAGACGATTTAATCCCTAGGATGCTGAGTACAGATGACATGGCCCAAATGAGGAGGTACTTGACTGAAGTGTCAGCGTGTCATGCGACAGTTTTTAACGCGCTGAGGCTTGACCATCCCATCCTTTTGAAGCCGCGCTAAGCAACATGGGTGACGACTTGGGAAAACAAAATGATGAAAATTGGTGATATCCAACTGCTAGGGTGTGGTTGGGGGTTGGGGTGGGAACTATTTTTTTTATATTTCCTTTCTTTTTTTTTTTTTTTTTTTTTTTTCCCCCTTTCTTTCTTTCCTTGCCTCATTATATTTTCTCTTGGTCGCTGTCTTTTCTTTCTTTCGTTTTACTTTCTTCCTTTTCCTTTACGTGTTTTTCTTTTGTTTTGTTTTGTTTTTTTTTTTTTTCGTTTTCTTACTTCTCAGAACCCTGATCCTGGAACAGTTTTATTAACGGACTGGGGTCAGCAATGGTTCTCTGTCAGTCAGCTATTTACTCACAGCTCATACTTATACAATATTCTTGCAGTTTCTGAACAAGAGAAGGATGGTAATCTACTATTAGAAGCTTTGCCGTCCACATGGTACAGATTAGGACTGTTACGACGTCAGTATCATACAGATGTTTGAGACAGTCACTGCAGATCAGCCAAAAGGATTGACGAAGTGTGTGTGTGTGTGTGTGTGTGTGTGTGTGAGAGAGAGAGAGAGAGAGAGAGAGAGAGAGAGAGAGAGAGAGAGAGAGAGAGAGAGAGAGAGAGGATGGGGGATGTCAAAAGGCAGGCAGAGAGAATTTCTCAACGGTATCAACGGTGATAAAATTGATAGTTAAGATAGTAATAGCAGCAGTGGTACCAACAACACAAGCAGTTGAGAAGTTCCTGCTGGCAAGAATCGCGGCAACACTCTGCCAGTGATCGTTTCTGTCACAGTACTAATGGATAAAGCTGCATCAAACCAGCTGTAGTTGCAGTGGCAGCAACAGTAGTAAAAACTGCAGAAGCGCAGCAGTAGTGTAAAAGTAGTCGTAGCACATGAAACCAGACGACGTAGTAGAACAGCAGCAGAATATGTAATAGTAGTGGTGATGATTCTTTTCACGCCAGTTAAGTTTTCCTCCATACTTTTCAGGGAACTCTTGGGCTGATCGATTTTTTTTTTTTCCAGTTAAGTTTGTATGTCTGACATTTTCTACAGGAGGACTCGTTTTTCTCAGCTTCTCCTCTAGAGTGTCGCCGCCCCTCGGCGACACTCTTCTTACCTACGCGCACACAATGAGAGTGCGATGAAGAAAAGAGATAGGCGACAGATAGAAACAGAAGCACATAAGTAAACTCGCATAGATTTTCATAAATATGAAGTAGGTCTAAATATATCATGTGTTGTGTGGTTCAATTGAATATTTGATATGAGTTCTTTTCTTGTACTTTGAAGTTTTATTTGTACAACAGTCATGTCTTAATGACTGGTCTTATTTTTGGAATTTGGAGGTTTTTGTCCTTTTCACACTTGTTTGGTGTTTTTTTTTTTTTTTTTTCTAATATCTGAAACTACTAACGAAAATGTTCTTTAAAAACTTTCATCATTCACACACACACGCACACGCATGCACGCGCACACGCGCACACACATACACACCACGTGCGCGCGCACGCGCGCGTTCTAACAGATATTTTCGCCTGCGGCACGTGCGATTTGATTCCCCGTCTCCGTCGAGTATCAAATGTATTTCACATTAACTGCATGACGTTTTCTGCTTGTCAAGATTTATTTGTGATTCTGCAGGCACATGGTCATTCCCCCCCCCCCCCCCCCCCCCCCCCCCTTTTTCTTTTTCCGCTGTGTCCTCCTTTTTCTGAACGGCTGTGTTGGGTCTGTTGAAGTGTGAAATGAGATGTCCTTCTTCAGCTATGTAACACAGGCCCCCTTTTCCTTTCTTGTTATTCTTTCAAGGTGCATAATTTTGTCTTCATTTGTCTATCTGCTATTCCATTGTCTTGTTTCTGCTTCATAAGTTCCCAGTCTGTCATTTATGTTGTAAAACCCACTATGCTCTCTCTCTCTCTCTCTCTCTCTCTCTCTCTCTCTCTCTGTCTCTCTCTCTCTCTCTCTTCTCTCTCTCTCTCTCTCTCTCTCTCTCTCTCTCTCTCTCTCTCTCTCTCTCTCTCTCTCTCCTGTAAGTCTGGTGTATTCTTAGAGGGTTGGTGTGTTCGTGTTCATTTTCTCATTCCCTTCTTTTCATCTCTAAATTCGCGTTGACTTCTTTTCGTTTCGAATTCACAATTTTCACTTTTCCCCGCACCGCCTTATACATCTTAAATCGTCCACGTTACCGGCATACCACGTCACCGACACAAGACAGACGGACAAAGACATCGTGTCTACCACCGCCCTCACTCCCCTCCAAGGGCTGGAATTCTCTGTTGACTGTCAGGCGATTTCCGCATTAACTGCATTACGTCATCAGCTTGTCACGATTTCTTTCCGATTATGTTGGCATGTTGGTTAATTTTTGTTGTTGTTGTTGTTTGTTTGTGTTTTTGTTAAATCTCTCACCGTTTTAAACGCCGATGGGGAAAGCGGGAGGGGCGGTGGGTGTCTTCTGGCCTTTGAAATAAGACGTTGTTCAGTTTGATTACACATAATGTATTTTCCCCCTTTTTTTACCATTTTTTGTTTGTTTGTGTGTTATTCTTTTTCTTCTGTTTTTTTTGTATATTATTTAGTCTTTTATTCATTTTCCTTTTACAAAAACTACACTTCCTGCTGTCGAACTATTGGATTATCTCCGTACAAAGTCTCTTTCTTTGTCTTTGGGAAATAAAATGAAGTAGGCAAGCAGAAAAGGGGGTTGGTATCTTTTCTGTGGAACTACGTAACGCCCGATAAATCTACAGTTATCTCTAACGCCTTCCTGTGCCGTGTCACAAATATCTGTGTTTGGGGGAAATGAGCTTTGAGAGAGAGAGAGAGAGAGAGAGAGAGAGAGAGAGAGAGAGAGAGAGAGAGAGAGAGAGAGAGAGAGAGAGGAGAGGGTTTTTCAGTTACAAAGTAGATGCAAAAGGATCTGTTTCGTCAGCGTCCTTGTTGGTTTTAAAGTGAGTTGACTGCCGGCGGAAATGAAAACAAGAGCAAGGACTCCCGAGTGCCTTTCTAGGTTTCCACTCCCTAGCCTTTTAGCACTCAGTACCAAGAGACAAACGACTCCTCAGTCCTTTGTGTCCATTGTCTTGAATGTTATTTGTCTCGCCTGAACTCGGCCAAACAGGTCGAAATGTATTGTGAGTGTTTTGTTGTTTGTTTGTGGTTTCGTTTGGCGACGCAGTGATTCTGTCTTTGCTCTTGCTTGTTGGTTATTTGTTTGTTTTGTTTTCCACCCTTCGAGCTTCCGTCTTTACGTTTTCGTTTCATTTTTTTTTTTTTTTTTTCTCTTTCTCGATTCGTTTCCAGCTAGTTTCTTTGATGAAACATTGGTTTGCAATGTTTAAAACGTTTGACAGAAATATATTACTGCGCAGCTTTGGCATTTGGCAAAGGACCGAGGTCCTGCAGGTAGAATGCACTTAGCACACGTTAAAGATCCATTACAGCAAAGCAGCTGTCTCTTGGAAAACTGTGCAGAATATCCACTTTGATACGTTTACAGACAACAATAGGCTGGTGGCACCATACCTTGGTGGTGCACAACCCCTTCCACAGGCACCACTCCAGGGAGAGCAGCTCGAATTCCTCTCAATAAGATTTCTTTTGATGATGTAGTTCTAGAGTGGATAAAAATACACTACTCATGCAAGTAGACAATGTGCTTGTGTTCTAGTAAACACTATGCTAGGTGCTTAGTGTTCAGAAGCGCCTTCTGCGGTCCACTCTGTTTATGATGTAATCTAGTATAAGTAGCCTATAAGTAGAAAGAATTGCTCGGGACAGCTGTACAGCAGGTCTGCAGAGAAGAGGACATAACCCTCCTCCCTTCTTACCTCCCACTCACTCAGAGAGAGAGAGAGAGCACACACACACGCATACGCACGCACGCACGCAAGGACACACGCACACACACGCACACACACACACACACACACACACACACACACACACACACACACACACACACACACACACACACAGGTGGAGAGAGCGCATGTAAGCATTTCAGCCATTGACATGCTTTGCTGTAGACATGGATCATCATTCAGGCCATGACCCTCCAGCTATCGCTTTGACCTTCACCTCCACGATGTTTAGGGGGTCTAAAGACCATGTCCCCTTGTGACGGATGTCCTTTTAACACTTGGTATCATTTTTCAACTGCATGATATGGGGACACTTCAGAGGAAAAACAAGAGAAAATGCGTGTCCTGTATAGATTCATTCGTGAACGGCTGTAATTTGTCCTTTGGGTCTCCTTTGTGTGAAATGACTCTTCAGCAATCAGAAATAGCTTGATGAATCTTTTGAGGACTTACCATCTGACCATGTACCCCAGCCCTGCACTGTCCTTGTCTATGCCATGAGACGACGGCCTTCAAAGGCTCCTGTGTGGCTGGCTCTATATTGTAACGGAACCCAATGTGGAATTCCCTCAGCTACATTAAAAGGGAGGTCCCTGTCGAAAGTAGCAGGCAGTCTTTGGGGAATAAATGTGGAGCATCCTCCGGAAATGTCAGGGAAGCAGAGAAGTCAGAAATGTCCACTATATTGGCCTTAATATTCTGGTCCAAAAAAAAAAAGACAGACTTGTAATGTATCAGGGGTCGATAAGGAAATAAT
>JADBJO010000022.1:535000-542500 GCA_016801955.1 Conus betulinus
GAGAATCCCATTTTAATATAACGGATTTCTCAAGTGCGAGCGACAGAAATGGAAATTTGCGTAATAGAGTCGATGCTGTTTGAATCTGAAAGTGGAGATTTCCATAATGGACTTTACTCGGTGTTCTGTAACCAGTTTTGCCTGAGAGATTTCTGTCAGTAGGAATCTGCTTCCTTTCACCTCTATTTACCATCACCACACTGACCTACTCTACGCACTTACACACACTCTATCGGCACACTCATGAATTTTAAACCTTGTAAATCCACCTTTTTTTTTACTCCAGTTTTTAATCAGGAGGTGATCTTTATCACTGCTTAGTTCATCTCACATATGACTTAGGCTTTTTTTTTTCTTCATATATGCCTCATCTTTCGCGCTCACTACACTGACTTAGGGCTTGTTTCCATATCTCCCACGTCATTCATGCACACTACATCTACATGCAGTCTGTTCTGCCGCACATGCAGTCCGTTCTGCCGCAGACCCATCTTAAGCCGTTCACAGTGACGTAGTAGCAGTAGGTCACGACAAATCACCCACCAGATGAAACACTGCATTGCTGCATGGTCATCTCGGTAATGTCAGATGGTTGCGACCTTGATTCAGCGGGCACTGGACACTATATACTAACCCTTTCCCCTCTGCATAGAACAGTGGTTGCTTAGTCATGGGGCCGGCCAGATTGAATGGCATACCGCTCTAGAGTGGAGAGTGTTTTGCATTGCTACCTTCATAGTCCTCATGAAGTTGCCGACACTGGAGACTTAAATGACGTCACCATAGACAGGGATAAGGAGGATAAATCAAAACTCGAGGATATGAAGGGCCTTGATATTTCAGACATTGTGTTCCTTTTATTTCACAAGGATTATGATTTTGATAATGACGTTATGTAGGTCCGTCTTAGTTTTGAAACCACATGGCAAAGACGTGCTCGTTGCTTTCATTCATGATGTACCTTGACATCAGCCAGGTCAGAGAGATGTATAAGGACACCCACAGAATTGTTAAGGATATTCGATCAATACTCTCCAACACGTTCCTTTGTGCAGCTGAAATTTGACTGTTAGTTAATGGCCTTTCCATGTTAGCCAACTGCCTACTCAACAATGGGTAAGAGCCGGCTGGAGCAGGGAAATACCGTAATGGTATACCTTTAATGTGTTTGGACCACACAATCTTTCTGCCGCAGCTGTGGTAAGGATTTGGTTTGCGTCTTTCTGCCATACCCTGTTTTCAGTGGAAATACCCTTTTATCCATCCCCACTGCAATGCAAATGACGTGTACAATCGATGTTTCCGTCCTTAACGTCACCGTCGTGGGTTGGTGTGCGTTGTTCATTTCCCGATCTTGGCCTGTAGGTTCAGGCACATGGTAGGGCAGCTTCTGTAAGTACGTGTCCTTCAGTGTTTTGTAATATTTCACAAATTATCGACAGGTGCGTTCATATATCTTGAAGTTTGTTTTTTGGTTCTTTGGATTTTTGTGTGGTGTTAGTTTGTTTGTTTTCTTTTCCTTTTAACTGTTTGTTTTTGATGTGGATGGTGGAAGGTGTGAGGAGGGGGAGGGGTATGTGTAATAACTTTCAGAACGTAATAACGCCTGCCAGAGGTAAATATTCACCCACTGCAGCTCTGCCACTGAGCAATTGTTGTCGTTAATAGGGAGGATAATGGACAGTATCCTGCATAGTTTGGATCAGAGGTAAGACTGACAGAGTTAATTCCCATATACCTTTTGTAGTTTTTTTTTTATGTGAACAACACAAGCTATGTCACTGAAAAAAATATATATATAGTAGTTATTGACTCGGAAACAATAATTTCAAGAGGTCTGTTTAGTGGGAAGTGTGTTTTTTTTTTTTTTCGTAACAGGTCTGCGATTCAGACCGCTCCACGGATCTGCATCAAAATTTCATGGGTACATGTTTGGGCCACATGCTGCACTCCAGTGAGTTTGATTAAAATTAGTTGTACAGTACTTGTGTGATCCTGATGACAGACAAACAAACTAACGGGTGCAGGTGAGAACCTCATTTCCGAAGATAACAAAACTCAGGCAAAGAGACAAACTGGAATTCAGGAAGAACGGGAAACATGTTTTCAACAGAATCACAATGGTAAACGAACGCTACAGTTTGAAGAAACGGTGAATGATGGCGTCAGCTGGTCGTTTCACTCTTGCAGGAAGATCAATACCGCTTCTGTAGCGAGAAGCACACTTCTCCGTAAAAAAAAAAAAAAAAAAAAAAAAAAAGAAAACAATACCCCTCATTCCGTCTGACCTTTTCCGTCCAACACACTTCCATTCCCCACCTCCCCGCCTCCCTGCCCATCATACGCCACCTAATACCCTGTAGATAATCCCCGTTGACGTCATGAAAGGAATTATCCCTGCCTGACGCCACGCCTGGGATAAAACTGAAAAGGCCAGACGATTCAATCCGCCGGATTTGAGTGAGGATCACGGGGCCAAAAGGAGGAGGCATTTGGCTGGGAGTCTTGTTGATCACAGTGTCATGTGGCAGCTGTTTTACGTTGATGCTTGGTCGTCCCATTCTTGTGAAGCAGCTAAACAGTATGGGTGGCGACTTCCGATCTAAAGGGTGAAAACTGGTGATAGCCAGTGGCCAGGGAGCAGTTTTTTGCTCTCTTTTTTTCCCAATTCAAGCGTTCTGTCTTTTTTTTTTCTCACTCACTGCCTTTTCGTCCTTTTTTTCTTTCCTTCGTTCTCTACACACTTCTTTTCCTGTCTCCCTTTTTGCCATCTTCTCTGCCTTCCTTTCTAGGTATCTTTTTTTTCACTCAGAACTCTAGAATCTGACAGGGCCTGTTTAACGTATTGATGTCACACTGGTTCGCTGTCAAAGATTTACTCACAGCTCATACTCATACATGTATTCTTGGAACCCTTGAACAATAGAAGGCGGTCAGCCTATTTTCAAAAGACTGGCTGGCCGCGCCGTACAGATTAGGACTGATTCAACGTAAGAAACAAACACATATACACAAATATGAGACAATCACTACAGGTCAGTCGAAGTTATTGACTAAGAGAGAGAGAGAGAGAGAGAGAGAGAGAGAGAGAGAGAGAGAGAGAGAGAGAGAGAGAGAGAGGACAGCCGATGCAGGCAGAGAATATTGTCACACCAGAGGTAGTAGTAATAATAGTTATGGTAGTGTTGCAGCAGCAGTACCAACAGTAGAAGCAGGAGTGAAGTAAGTAGCGGCAAGAAAGTAGTAACACTTGGGCTAGCAGAAATAATTGTTGCTGTTGTTGCCATTATAGAAAAAAAAAGCAGCATCACTCCAGTGATTGTGACAGTGGCAGCAACAGTAGTGAAAAAAATAGCTGCAGAGCACATGTAGTAGAAGAAACAGCAGCAGAATACGTAACTGTAGCATTAGCAGCAACAGCAGTTACAACACAGCAGCACTGATGATAAAGTGTAAGCCATCGTGTTTGAAATGGAAGGGGATGTGATTTTTTCCCCCTTGTATGTATTATAGTTCAGGGAAAGTGTAGTCAATTAGGATATCATGTTGCATGTACCCACCCTCTTCCTCATGTTACGGGAGTCCATTATACGTACATTTTTTCTTTCGATTTCAGTGTCGTTTTCTACACGGAATTAGTTTCATTCCCTCCTTTCAACATGAACTTCCAGAGCTGGTCATTTTTTTTTCCAATTAAGATTTTTTAAGTCTGACATTTTCTACAAAAGGACTCGTTTTACTAGCTTCTCCTCTTGAGGATCCTCGCCCCCTCTCCCTGTCTCACGTGCGCGCGCATAATGAAAGAGAGATAATAAAGAAGAGAGACAGGCAACAGATGGAAACACAAATACATCGGTAAATGTACAATGCTTTACACTTACATGAAATAGATCAAACACTATTTATCATATATTTATATATATGATCCACTTTGATACCTGATATAATTTAGTTTAATATTCTGTTAGATTTTATGTATTCATTTATATTTTCTGAATGGCTAGTCCTACTTGTTGATTTGGTGTATGTTTACATTTGTTTGTATTGTTTTGTTTTGTTTTTCTTTCTTTAAATATCCGAAGCTACTAAAGAAAAATGTTACTTAAAAGTTTCATTCATTCATCCACACGCGCACGCATGCGCACACAAGCACACACACACAATCGTGCGCGCCAGCACGCACGAACACACGCACATTTTACTCTCTCTCTCTCTCTCTCTCTCTCTCTCTCTCTCTCTCTCTCTCTCTCACACACACACACACACACACACACACACACACACACCACACACACACACATACACATACACACATGCGCGCGCGCGCACACACATACACACACACACACACACACACACACACACACACACACACACACACACCACACACACACACACACACACCACACACATACATACATACATACATACATACATGCATGCATGCATGCATGCATGCTTACATACATACATACATACATACATACATACATACATACATACATACATACATACATATACATACATACATACATACATACATACATACATGCATGCATACATACATACATACATGCATACATACATACATACATACATACATACATACATACACAAACTCACATTCACACACACACACGCGTGCGCGCACGCACACACACACGCAATCATTGCATACACATAATCCCGCACGCAGCACACAAAATTGCATTCACCATGTCTGTCGGGTGTCACATGTATTCCACATTAACCACATGACATTTTCCTGCTTGTCAAGATTTGTTTGTGATTCTGCAGGCAAGTGGTTTCTTTTTTTCTGTTCGTCCTTTTTTCTGAACGCCTGTGTGGATCTGTCGAGACGTGAAATAAGATGTCCATCTTCAGCTGTGTATCGCAGGTCTCCTTTCCCTTTTATTATTTTCAATGTATATTATTTTGTCTTTATATCTCTATCTGGTAATTCATTGTTTTTACCTCTTGTTCTTTTGTTCCCCCCCCTCTCTCTCTCTCTCTCTCTCTCTCTCTCTCTCTCTCTCTCTCTCTCTCTCTCTCTCTCTCTCTCTCTCTCTGCCCCCACCCCTCTCTCTCTCTCTCTCTCTCTCCTCCCCCCTCTCTCTCTCTCTCTCTCTCTCTCTCTCTTCTGTATGTCTGGGGTATTCTTATAGCGTTGGTCTTTTCTTGTTCATCTATGATTTTCCTCATTCCCATCTTTTCACCTCTGAATTCTCATTGATCTCTTTTCGTTTAAAATTCACAATTTTCTCCTTTGACCGCTTGATAAATTTCAACTCATCCATATTCCCAGCAAATCATGTCACAAACGCACAGAGAAACGGAGACAAAGTCATCGTATCCACCACCCTCATCCCCCCCCCCCCCCCCCCCCCCCCCCCCCCCCCCCCCCCCCCCCCCCCCTTAGAAGACTTGGAATTTCTCTCTCAAATGTCAGGCAATTTCCACATTTACTGCACCACGTCATCAGCTTGTCACGATTTATTTCCGATTCTACTGGCATGTGTTCATTCATGTTTTTTTTTTTTTTTTTTTTTTTTTTTTGTCTTTAACCTCTCACCTTTCAAAAAAAAAAAACTCGAAAGAGGGAATCTCCTGGTCTGTGAAATAAGATGTTCTTCAGCTGGACAACTCACCAGTTTTTGTTTGTTTTGTTTTTTAATTCTCTGTCAGGTTTTGCATTTACATTGTCTTTTTTTTCAAATCTGTAATTTCTGTCCTCGAACCAATGGGAGTGTCTCTGTAAATCTCTCTCTCTCTCTCTCTCTCTCTCTCTCTCTCTCTCTCTCTCTCTCTCTCTCTCTCTCTCTCTCTCTCTCTCTCTCTCTTCTGTTTCTGTGTGTTCATTTTCAGATTTAGTGACGTGCTAAAGACAACGGCAAAACATATACAAAGGCTAAACAATGACAAAATAGACAACAAACACTATAGAAACTAAATCAACTGTGCAGATCTCTCCAAAGAAAACCCACCCCTTCCTTCCCGTTTTCTCCTCCTTTTTCTTCCCTTTTGTGGAATCCAGTGGAAAATGTTAAAACATCTGATGATTCCTTTTTATTCAATTATTTTGTGGATAGTGGAAGAAAGACGGGAGGGGGGAGATGCTTTTGTCGTTCATTGGCTTTTATTACAGGCTTGAATGTTGCAAATCTACTTTTGTTCTGTCCTCAGAACGTCAGATGAAGCCCTGTCATTAAGGATCTCCACCCCCACCCCCACCCCCCCCCCACCCCACCCCAAAAATATAAATAAATAAATAATATCAGAACGAATGCAAGATTGAAGACGGTGTTTTTTCTTTTTGCCCCCCCCCCCCCCCCCCCCCCCCCCCCCCTCTTAGGGGTGGGAAGAGAACGAGACCTCAGTTTTCTACGCATGTCGGGTCATTGCTTCCCTACAAGTAAACCGAAAGGAAATGGCCATAAGATAACAAACGAAACATATCTATACGAGTTTTGCTTTCAGCTTTTTGTCATTGATGATCTGAATTAAAACGTGCAACCCTCCAAATATTAGTGACGGCTGAAAGGGAGACGCTGACAGGTGTAGCACAAAAAAGGGGGATAAAATAAATGTTGTAAGACTGACAAAGCTCCTGCTTAATGACATTTGTTTCCCCTGTTGGATGATGCACTGCCTGCCTGACGTGTCTGGGTATTTCTGGCCTCGGAAACATTCACCCGCAGTGGCGTCCTTGCATGCATATTTGCACAGACACACCAGGACAACTGCACACCTGAACAGCAGTAACACTAGAAAAGGCACTCGGAAGAGAGTAGACGTTCGCCAAGGTCGAGCGGTCCTCTTCATTGCCATCGAATCTTAATTCAGATTCCACTCCGTAGCCTCCAGACCATTTCTTGACAGCCATTTAATTTGGACTGCACCAGTATTTCGTTGACTGAACCACGAGCCAGCTTCCAATGTTCTACCCGTTTTGCTGAACAGGCTCGGGTAAATCATTAATTCCTTTGTCGGGATACGTAGGAGCAACTCCATAGCAAAGAGTACAGGTAAGATTGGTCGTTATATAACTGAAGATGAATTACTTGTGTGTTGCATCTTCACTGGGCAGTAGAATATAAAGTGGGAGGCTGAAAAGGACATAAGTGTTCTTTCCATTAAACCACTTCACACCCAGTTCTGTTTTTTTTTTTTGTTTTGTTTTGTTTTGTTTTGGGGGGGGTTGTTTGTTTTTTTTTTGAAGGGGGGGGGAGGTGTGAACTAACATTGATGATGTAAAACCTCAGTTATTCCCAACACTTTGCTGTGCCGTGTCAGAGATATCTGTGTTTGGGGCTTAATGGTTCTCAAAGGAGAAAGTGAATGGGAAGAGAAGGGAGGTGGTGTTTCCGTTTATGAAGTGCATGCAAAAAGAAACCGTTTCGTATACCTGTTTGTCGTGTGTCTCAAGGGCAACTCGCCCTGTGACGGAGGTCCTAACCACTAAGCATCATTTTTCAGGTCCATGATTCAGAGACAATATGC
>JADBJO010000022.1:547500-560000 GCA_016801955.1 Conus betulinus
CACACACAAACACACACACACACACACACACACACACACACACACACACACACACACACACACACACACACACACACACACACACACACACACACACACACACACACGCACACACACACACGCACGTTCTGAATGGTTGAGCAAGCACGCTTGAGGCTGGTGAAAGTCCGTATGTGTGCATGTTCTTCTCTCCAGAACCCGTCAGATGCCTTCCAGCGTCCTGGGAGAAAACTGTAATAAAACAGCGTATCTCCTTTCACGGTTGACCTGCACCTCGCCGTGTGCCAAAGGGCAGCCCCTGGCACAGTCTGGTGCCTGCTAATTCAAGTGCTAGGTGTGCAATATCTTGTAGTTTGTGACATAGTATTCGTAATTTTCATTTGAAAGACCAACGGAATGAAAGGAAATTCAGTCATGTTGCTGATGTGGCCACTAAAGTAAACTTGTGGCGGTGATACTTGTACGTAAGCTTGTGATGTTCTCCACTTTTTCAGAATGTAAAGTTTCTGCAAGAAATGATAGCACAATCCCAAAATGGAACATTTCTAATGCAGAAGGGGATGATTCTGTCATTGACAGTTGATCTGCAACTGGTAACTATGTATGCAGTGTGTGGTGGTGGAAGGGGAAGAGAGACATACCAGTGGGCACGGACAGACAGAGACAGACCAGTGGACAGAGAGAGAGACAGAGAGCGATGTTTTTTAATCACATTCAGGTGACTTGAGATTTTTTGTTTTTTTTCCACCATCGTTAAATCAGGTATTTGTAACATCGGTCATTTTCACAGTGATTTGGGCAATTCTGCTGCTGGCGTTGTCACCACCATGACAGAGAGAGATCACAACCGTGACCGTGGACTAAAAGGCCAGAAAAGCCAGTGAAAATTATGCTATTCAGATGGGGGAAAAAAGAAGTAAAAGAATAAGAGACAAGAAGGACAGAAAAGCATACTTCCTAAGAACATGGTAATCTATACCTTCGCCACTAAAGAAAAACAGGTAACTCGTTGTTATCTGAGAGAGTCATGTCAGGGAAGAAAGAATGTCAAGAATGTGACCTGGAAAGCGTGGAAATGTCTGGAAAAACTAATTGACTTAAAACAGACTTACAGGGGTTTTTTTTGTTTGTTTGTTTTTTTTAAAGTGGAGAGCAAAATGTAAATGCATTCATTTTCTTTCTCTGTACAAGTTCATTTTTTGATGGACACCTTAAATGAAGTGAAAAAGTCCTTGGTGGATGATAAAGAAGGCGTAACTTACAGGTGTGTGACTATTTCATTATTTGAGTAGGATGAATGAATCATTTTCATAATATGAATTAAATAATTGTGATACTAGACAAAAAGGCGGAAAGGGGGGGGGTGTACAGTCATTGTTAGGAGAGAGGGGGTGATAAATCCAGTCCCATTTCACAACTGTCTCACAGGAGAAGAGACAATTGAGTGTACAGTCTAATACAAGATCGATGTCAGTGCTATGCAAACTGTTTTTGACGCTGGTACATGGGGGCTTTTAAGGTCATATTATACCTGCGATATTTGAAAACAAACTGGACATAGAAGAAGCATAGATGTTTATTTCTTGTAAACATAAGCATACATTCAGGTGCACTTGGAATTCAATGCATTAATTTGTAATTGATATTTTAACATACAACCTGTCTACTGGAAGATTCACTGTCAAAGTCTGAAGAAGCAGTAGCTATTGATATTTTTGAAGATGTAAGTGGAAGGAAAGTCATCATCCTTATGTATAATCTAAACTGAAGTAAATTCATAAAATGGCTATGATTGTGTATCCTCAGTGATTCAATTGAATCACGAATGCAAACCTTTCGGTTTTCATAAATATATGTCGACTGTGATATTTTGCTGTTCTGCTTGCAAGCAAGGCATTGAGGAGAAGAATGCGTTTGCCTATCTTGCCAACATTAATTGTGAAACAGTTGTGTGAACTTCCTTCCAGTTTACATGCTCAGATACTGATGGCCATCTGTGTAGAAAGAGACAGATTCCCAAAGAGATTAAACAGGTCGCACCCGTGTAAATGTAGTGTCTGTGAAGGAGTTTTAGTTTTCATTTGTGCATGCAGCCGTCTAAGCTTGCAAAATGAGCTCATTTTATTGTTGTTTAGTTATTTGCTTGAAATGATCGAACATGCACACATTATTATCCTATCCTCAACGCCCCAGATACTTCGGTTACTGCTCCTGCTTTGTGCTGATAAAGATACATAGAATGACTTGACAGCGTTGGAAAGAACTGAAGGAAATGGGATTCCCAGTGACCCACATTCTCCTCCTTGATCCCCCATGGGCCAGCTTGTAAACCACTTTCTTCCAAAAAGAGTTTTACCATCCGGCGGTGGTTTCAAGTGCTTGCAGTAACTGGAAGTGACATTGATGGTCCCCCATGATCCATGCTTCGCCTCGCCTGTATCCCAGTCCTGGATCCCATTCAGGCCTCTTTCACCTCTGAATACTAACTGGATTCCCTGAGAGTAAAAGAAGTGTAGCTGTTTTTTATGGCGCTAGCAGATCCAGAGTATTTCTCGTATCCCCGCTATAAACGTTACTGTCAAGGGATGTGTGAATCTGCTGCGCAAACAAAGACGCCATGGTTGGACACAACAGAGTACCAAGAAAGAGTCTTTATTGCAAAGTGTATACTTGTAAAGACTAGAACAACACATATATACATTCACAAACACTGTCACAGGCCACACAAGACTGAACTATAATGCACGGTTTGTGCAAGCGAAAATCGCAGTATCTGATAACGTTTTCCCAAGTGACACTAGTCCATCAGTTTCTCATCCCAGCCCACCCCTCACTCTCCATGCATAGTTAGGCAGATGAAAGTGATCCAGCGAGAATGCTCTGGTCCTTGGTTGGAAACTGATACCAAATGTAAGAACAATAAAATGAAATTGTTGGACGCAGAAGAAAGTGGCGATCTGTTTATCTCAATTCGTTTTATATTTCATTTCATTTTTTTATTGTGGTTTTTGTGTGTGTTGTTGTGTTTTTTTTGTGTGTGTGTTTGTTTGGGGCTTTTTGTTAAGCCTTCGGGTTGACTAATGAAGCAACAGCAATTTTGCCCTCAAAAACATTTTAACAGGGGAAGATTAATTGAGACGAATCCAAACGCCTAGATTTAGCCAAACAGATTGTTTTTTCACACATGACTAGAAAAGAGACAATGTAAGTGTTTATACATAGAGCTAATTAGGTTATTTCATTAACTCTCATAAACATATGCTTGGCAAACATTTAGGAGTGACAGATTTTGCATGATTGATCTTTGACCAGACATTTATGAACATTTGCAAGAACGTTATTGATCCAAGGTACGAAATTCCTGCAAAGACGAGTTCCGTTTACAGTGATGAAAAATTATTCGCCAAACACACGAAAGACAACTTTATAAAGCCTTGATATTCCTTCATGCGAAATCAAATTCTCCAAGAGAGAAAGACAGAGACAGACAAACAGAAAGATAGAGCAGAGACAGAGAGAGAGGTGACTCAAGAATTTTATATCTCAATGATAAAGATGTTATGCAGACTCAAGACCTCTATTCATCAACGATAAAGATTTTAGAGAGGCCTAGTCTTCGAGTCTGTCCTTGCTTTCTGCAGTATTCTACTTAAGATAAAATAAAACCAAAGTAAGACAAAATGGCAACAGCTATTGTAATAATACAACAAGGATTGCTACCACTACTGTTACTGCTACTACTACTACTATTACTACTACTACCACCACCACCACCACCACCACCACCACACTACTGCTACCTCTACTTCTACTTCTACACCTACAAACATCTACCACTACTACTACTTCTACTACCACAACCATTTATCACCACCACCACCACTATGATTACTATTGTTTTTATTATTACTACTACTACTACAAATACTACTACTGCCACCACTGCTGCTGCTTCTACTACTACTACTGCTGCTGCTACTTACTACTACTACTACTGCTACTACTACTACTACTACTACTACTACTACTACTACTACTACTACTACTAATACTACTGTGCTGCTACCACTGTGCTGATATTACCCCTACTAATAATTATTGGGATGATAATAACAAAAGTATCATTATCATTATCATTACTATTATTGTCATCAAATAGTTTCATTGTTCTTGTGATGATAAAGATGAAGGGTAAAAAAAAGAGTCAAAGGTAGTATAGTAGAAGCAACACATACACTGAACATACATGTAATAGTTAAGCTTCAAAACGGAGTGACTCGGGACGGAAAATGAAGCAAGATTTAGAAAGAGAGGGGGTTTGGTACCACCAAGGACACAGACAAACAGAGTCCAGGACAAGACACAATGCATTTCGACTTCTTGGGTCTGCTTCAGATGAAAATAAGTAACATTTAGGACATGTAATAATTATGTCAAGAATAGTGTTGAGGAGGAGGAGGAGGGGGAGGAGGAGGATTATGATGATGATAAAAATTAATATAGTGATATCAATAATGATAACAGTAATGACTACGTAGGAGATATGACTTTTTTAAATTCCTATCTTAACTTAAAACGCTGGTAAATGCAAATATTTTCTGAAGGAAAATAAAACATTTGAACACAGTTATAAAGCATAGTGATACCAGAGGTAGTAATGGTAGTGGTTGAAGCAGCAGCAGCAGCAGCTGCTGTATAGACTCTTTTCCAGAATGAATGGTGGCAGTGGCAGCAGCGACAGTGATAGTGATCACCGTGCGTTCACTGGACCGCCTGTGATTCTGTTGGTTTCTACAGGAAAGCCCAAAGACCTCATGGCATTTTTGACGGTGGTTGTTTTGCGCCTCAAGCCGGCTTCTTTCCAAATGTCAACAAACATGGCGGATCCTGTCCTGAACCGCAACACACAGGTTCAGTACTACAGGAAGAAACCTCCCAGCCAGATCCGACGTGACCAGCAGAGCCCGACAGCAGCAAGAGAGGCAGGCAAGTGGACAACATGATGAAGCTTCTGCATCTGTTTTGAACACTCCGTCTTCGACCGATGCAAGACTTGAAAATCTGTGTGAATATGACCCAGAAACGGAACACACAGTGGCTACACACTCGGGTCATGCGGTTAGCTTGGATAATCCAGTAAGATCGGAGAATGATACTTTGCGCCTGAACGATTGTGCTGAAACATGTGAGTACATCGATAGCTCTGTCCTCTCTCCACCAGCTGACACGGACATCGAGCCGGTCTATGAAAACCTCGTGGCAGGTTTCAGTACAAGTGTCGTTAAAAGTTATGTTGCCACTCTGACCGAAAAATCTGTCCAGAGACACTTGAGAGACAAGAGCAGAAACAAGTTATTCAGAAAAATCGCTCTTGATCGTTCCAGTGGATCAGACATATACTACTCTGTGAATCGGACGATCTGGTGTTGGAGGTTCCGTGTACGCCAAATGACAGTGACTGTTCGTTCTGGTTTGTGAAGCAGGATGACAGACACATGTTGGCAGAGGAGCGGGACCAAAACTGGCCAGTCTCCGCCGAGGAAAAACGTGTCAGCAGAACACAACACGCTGACATCCAGGCACGTGCTGCACGGACGCTGGAGACGCTACACGGCCTGATCCTCTTCTACCTGGGATGACAGCCTGGGCTCAAGACTCACGCTGCAGACGGAATCATCGTGACCAGTGCCTTACCAGTGACATCAAATATGTCAGAACTGTGTTGGGGAAAAGGACAAAAAGAGGCAGTTTATGTATGTGTGTATTTAAGGTGGCCTGACATTCACTTTTGGTTGTTAAAAGATAGAGGAAACACGAAAGCGTCAAGACCAGATGCATTGTTCGCGTGTATCAATCGCTTTTGCGTGGGTGACAAATAACAAGTAAACAGAAACAAAGAAAACACGCCGGAATGCAGATTTTATGCAATAAGTTCTCTGATGAGCTCTCTGTGGTTTTCACATAAAAACAAACATCATGCCGTTTTTAACCGAGTTGGCTCTTGAGAATCCCTGTTTAACGATTTTCTTAAGTGCTATCGACAGACATGGAAATTTGCGTAATGGATTCAATGTTGTTTGGATCTGAAAGTGCAGATTTCCATAGCGGATTTTGCTCGATGTTCTGTTTCCAATTTTGCATGAGAGATTTCTTTCCGTTATTCAAATAAGGGCCCCACCTCCTCTCCCCTCCCTGTACCGTCACCATGCTGTCCTACCCTAAGCACTCACGCACAGCCTGTCTTCACACTCATGAATTGTAAACCTCCTAAATCAATCTTGTGTTTTTTACCCCTGTTTTTAATCTGACGGTGACCTCAAACACTGACTAGCTTATCTCCTATATGATTTTAGGCTTTATTCTACCCGTCTGCCTCATCTCTCATACCCTCCTCATGACACAGGAGGCTGATCTGTCCTGCTGCAGTTCCATCTTAAGCTGTTTCCAATGAATTAACAATGAATCTGCCGACGTTGGAGACTTTAACATATGCAGGGATGAAGACAATAAATCAAAACTGCGAGGTATGAAAAGCCTCAAAGTTTGAAACACATGTGTGTCTTTTATTTCCCCAAGGACATTATGAATGACGCTATGGAGTTCTATTGCAGCTTTGAAATGGCATGACAAAGATGCGCTCACTGGTTTCATTCATACTGTACCACGGCATCAGCCAGGTTGGAGAGATACATACGAACAGCTACGGACTTGTTCAGGATATTTGATCAACACTCTCAAAGACATTTCTGTATGTGACTAGAACTTGATTGGCCATGGCTTGTCCATATAAGCATGTTGCTTACTCAGAAATTGATAGGAATCAAAGGGGGCAATATTCATATCACTGATAATATCCTATGAAGATATATCCATGGATAGTTACCAACTCTAAAACAGTAACTTCGTTGTGTTTGTGTCTTGTGGAAAACCTGTAATAGTCTTGCTCAACTGATCTTCAGTTCGTCCTTTTAATTTGAGTCTACTCCGCGGATCTCCAAAATTGCATGAGTCCATTTCTGGGCCAAAGTCCTTATTTCTACAAAGTCTGGTTGAAATTGTTTCTGTAATATTTCTGCGATTTTGCAGACAGACAAATTAACAGGTGCAGGTGTTAACATGACCTCATTTGTGAACGTAACAAGCAAGCGAACAATTGTAATTCAGGAAGAACAGGAAACCTTATTTCAGGAGAACCGCAGTGGTAAGTGAACGCTGCAGCTGAAAGAAACAGTGGAATGATGGCGTCACTTGCCGTTTCGTCCCAGAGGAAGATCAATACCTCTTCTGCTGAGAGAAGTGTTTCTCCGTAAGAAACATTTCCCCTTATCCCGTCTGACTTGTTCCATCCAACAGTTCCCTCCCCGTCTCCCCGTCTCCTTGTTCATCATATGCCCTCTCATTCCCTGCAGCTAATCCTCGTTGACGTCGTAAAGGTAATCGTCTCTGCATGATACCAAGCCCGGGCTGAAAAAAAAAAAAAAAGTGCAGACGTTTCAATCCACTGGAGGTTGAGTGAGGATGAAGGGGCCGAAGGCAGGAGGCACTTGACTGCAGTCCTGTCGAACACAGTGTCATGTGGCAGTTTTTTTTACGCTGGTGCTCGCCCTTCCTGTACTTTTGAAGTAGCTAGACAATCTGTGTGATTTTGCTGGCAAATGGTGAAAGTTGGTGGTATCCAACTGCTAGGGTCCGTTTGGGGAGGGGGGGGGGGGGGGGGGGGGGGGACTGTTTGTGTACTTTTTTTATTTTTTCTTTCTAAACATTCTGTTCTTTGTTGTGGGGGTTTTTTATTTCGTTTTGTTAGTTTGGTTGGATGTTTTTTTTTTTCTTAATTACTGCTCTTTGTCTTTTTATCATTTAATTTTTCTTTCTTTCCTTTGTTCTTTCCGTTCTTTTTTTTTCTACCTTTTTCTCCTCTTCTCTGCCTTCCTTTTTAGGTGTTTTTTTTTCAACTCAGAGCTCTAGATTCTGACAAGGCCTACTCGAGTTATTGATGTCAGCACTGCTTCACTGTCAGTCGGTGATTTACTCACAGCCCATTCTATTTCATGTATTCTTGGGGTCCATGAAGACTAGAAGGAAGTCACTCTGTTGTTTAAAGCTTGTCTGATTGCGTAATACAGATTCGGACTGTTCAAATGTAAGAAATAAACACATACATACATATATGAAACAGCCACTACAGGTGAATCGAAAATACAGACTAGGAGAGAGAAGGGGGGGGGGGGGGGGGTTGCAGGGGTAGGCACAGAGAAAGTAATAACAACAGCAGCAGTACCGACAGTAGAAATAACAGCGAAGTAAGTAACGCCAAGAAAGTAGCAACACGTGCTGGCAGAAGTAACTGTTGCTGTAGTGACCGTAATAGACGAAGTGGAATCAGTGGTTGTTGCAGTGGCCGCCACAATAGAGTAAGAAAAAAATATCAGAAGCAGCACTAGTGTAGAAACTATAGCGGTAGCAGGAGCACGTGAAAAGACGATGTGATAGTAGAAACAGCAGCAGGATACGAAACTGTAGCAGTACCAGCGACAGCAGTTACGACACAGCAACAGTGGTGATCAGGTTTCTTGTTTACTGTCAGTATGAAACTTAGCGTTTGAAATGAAGAGGATGTGATTTTTCCCCCCTTTTACGTATCACATTTCAGGGTTCTGTGTAATCAATTTGGATAGCATTTTGCGCGTGGCCGCCTTGTTCTTCCTTTTTCACGGAAGTCCATTCTACGTACATTTTCCTTTAATGTTGTTGGTATTTCCTACTTTCAGTTAATTTTATTCTCTCTCCTTTCGTCTCGAGGACTTCCAGGGCAGGTCGATTTTTTTTTTTTCCAATTAAGTTTTTATGTCTGACGTTTTCTACAAGAGGACTCGTTTTTTCCGGCTTCTCCTCTTGGGTATCCTCGTCCTTCCTCCAGTCTCACGTGCGCGCGTACAATGAGAGAGGCGTAAAGAAGAGAGACAGGAAGCAGCATGGAAACAGAAATATAGAGATGAACGCACGCTGACTTACATTTATATGATATATTGTTTGGTCCAGTTTTCTATCTGATGCCACTTCTTTTCTTCTTCTTTTAAAACGGTATTTGTTAATCAGTAATTTCTTAATGACTGGTCTTATTTTAGAATGTGTATGATTGTTCTGCTTGTACATTTGTTTATATCTTTCAATAGCAGAGGCTAAAGAACAATATTGAAGTTCATTCATTCACCCACACAGACACACACGCGTGCGCGCACACATACACACGCACGCGCGTGCGCGCGCGCACACACACACACGCGCGCGCGCCTGCGCGCGCACGCACACATGCACGTGCACACACGCACACACACGCACCAATCGCATGTACGTATTTTCGCCTGCAGCACACAGATTGAATTTACCGTTTCTGTCGAATGTCAAACGAATTCCACATCAACTGCGTGACGTCTTCTGCTTGTCAAGAATTACTTGTGATCCGGCAGGCGCATGGTTATCTTCTCTTCTTCTTTCTCTCTGTCTCCCTTTCTTTTCCTAGACGCGTGTGGTGGGGTCTGTGAATTGTGAAATGAGATGTCCTTCGTCAGCTATGTAACGGAGGTCCCCTTTGCCTTTTTATTTTTTAAATAGTTGTTATTCTTTTTAATGAACATCATTTTGGCATTATATGTCTGTCTTGTGTTTTATTGGTTTGCTTCTGTTTCCATCCTTCCCTGTCTATCGTTAATGCTGTCGGCTCATTGTACTCTCTCTCTCTCTCTCTCTCTCTCTCTCTCTCTCTCTCTCTCTCTCTCTCTCTCTCTCTCTCTCTCTCTCTCTCTCTCTCTCTCTCTTTCTGCTCTGTATGTCTGCTGTATTCGTAAAGGGTTGATTTATTCGTGTTCAGCCATGATTCTCTCATTATTTCCTTTGTTGCCTCTAAATTGGCATTAACTTCTTTTCGCCTCAGATTCACAATTTTCCTCTTTCACCGCATGATACATTTCAACTCATCAGTTTGTCTTGATTTATTTCCGATTCTGCTGGCATGTGGTTCAGTTCTTTTGTTTCTGTTTTTTTTTCCCCTTTAATTTCTCACCTTTTTAGACGCTGGAAGGGAGAATCTGCTAGCCTGTGAAATAAGATGTTCTTCCGTTGGACAGCACGCGATCTTTTCTTTTTTTTTTTTCTTTAATTTGTTTTGATATTCTGTTGGTTTTGCTTTCTCAAGTCTGTTTCCAAATCTGTAATGTCTGCCGTCAAACCATTGCACTGTCTGTGTACAAGCTCTCTCTCTCTCTCTCTCTCTCTCTCTCTCTCTCTCTCTCTCTCTCTCTCTCTCTCTCTCTCTCTCTCTCTCTCTGTACGTGCACGCTTGTATATGTCTGTTTGTGTGTCTGTATCTGTACATATGTGCGCGCGCGCGCGGTGTATGTGTGTGTTTTCATCAGATTTACAGTGCCGTAGATAAATGACCATTCAAAGACTGCAACAGTACAAAACAGAAGCAAATTTAATTAACAAACAACAAAAACACTACCACGATCTGAACAGCCAGAATTTCCGTGCAAATTTTCCCGAAGAAGATGAAATTTGTAAACGAAAGTTACTCTCCTGCCCTGCTCCCCCGCCCCTTTCTTTCCTTTTCTTTTCATGCTCCTTTACTGGAAATGTGTAAAACAGTGTCCAGTATTTTTTTTTAATTCTGTTTTCGTTTTTGTTTATGAACAGTGGGGGGGGGGGGGGGGGGGGGTGTCCAGTTAGAAAGATGGGAAGGGAAGATTTTGCTGATTTTTTAATTGCCATTAGTTTGTGGGCCCGAAAAGTCGTGAATCTTTTTTTTTTCCATTGGACAGAGTGGCAGCTGAAGCCCCGTCATAAAACGTTTTTTTCCCTTGAAATAAATCCTCACTACTGATTCAAGATTCAAACATTTATTTTGCCACCTTTTCATTTTAAGAAAATCACCACTTCTACTTTTGTTGGGTGATACCTCCGCTACATAAGATAAATCACAACGAGGTGACCATCAAATTAAGTTAAATGTATCAGTATGATTGTGTGTGTGTGTGTGTGTGTGTGTGTGTGTGTGTGTGTGTGTGTGTGTGTGTGTGTGTGTGTGTGTGATTAATGTTCCGAATAACGCCAGACACTGTTCCCAATGTTTATATAATTTATTTCCTTTCAGTTACCGCAGGTTCATGCGGCAGAGCTGGCCGGCAGAGCACGAAAAGAAAAAGGAAATAAACTTTATGAGACTGACTCGGCCACAGGTTGATGGCATTCATTTCCCCTCTTGCATGTTGTGCTGCCCATGTGACGTGTCTGCACATGTCTGGCGGCAAAGGAGTGTGCAAGCAGCCATTGGTGTCCCCTCGCGCGCGTGACGGTGCACTCGCGCACGGAAAGAACTACACTCGTCCGAAAAAATATAGTACACGTTCGTCAATTCCTCAACGAGACAGGCAATAGGGAGAACGCAGACCTCCAGTGCAATGAAACGTTAACTCTGATTCTACCCCACAGCTTACTAACCATTTCTGCACTGCCCTTTGATTGGAATCCACGCCAAGAATCATGGCTTCGTCCGCGGACCACGTTCCATCATCTTTCTCAGTTTCGCTAAACGGGTGTGGATGAAAGCGTGAGATTTTCATGAGGAGGCAATGACACGGATAGCAACTGTTCGTGATCTAGAAAACAGATGCACAACGAATTGTTGTTATAAAGCGTAAGATATAATGCACGAGCGTTGCACTTCTATTGTGGGATCGAGTGAAATAGAAAAAAAAAACTGAGAGAGAGAGAGAGAGAGAGAGAGAGAGAGAGAGAGAGAGAGAGAGAGAGAGAGAGATTGAGTGACATTGGTGTCCTTTCTGTATGACTACCTAAAACCCGGTTCTGTGTCTTCTGTGAACCGATATCGATGATCTAAATTCCCAAAGCCTCCAAACGTTTCACCTCAGCGTGCCAGAGATTTTGTTATGTTTGGGGTGAAGGGGATGTTGGGGGAAAGAAATGTGGAGAGAGAGGTGTTTTCTGATTCCGAATTCTGCGCCAAAAAAATCTCTTTCGTTTCATCGCTCTCTGAATTTCTGTCTTTGTGTTTCAAATTCTTTTCTCTCTTTCTGATCCGTTGGATTCTGTTTTCTTCTATAAAGTCTTCATTTTCAAGTTGTAATAGGTAGACTGAAATGTATTACTCCCTACGTTCCGGTTGAGACCGAGGACAGAGATCTTGTTTGGAGACTGCTCTTTCTGAACGTAAAAAAAAAAAAAAAAAAAAAAAACCTCGTAACAGCCCTGGGACTTATCCTGAATTAAAAGGAAACTGTGTCGAGATCTCCACTTGATAGGACAGCCGACAAAAAAAGTAAATGAATGGCACCGTTCTGTGGCAGCACCCTGTCTCCACCCACCCCCTTTTCCCCTCATATCCCCTCGTGAATTTATCTCAGAAAACCTGTTTTGACAATAAAGTTATATAGTACAGTACAATACTCTGACACATAGACAAGCGTGGCAGAAAGCCCTCTATC
>JADBJO010000022.1:562500-575000 GCA_016801955.1 Conus betulinus
ATTTCCTTTTATTCTGTTTCCTGAGTCCGTATGTGTCGATGCGAAAGAGTTTTGGTCTGGAGGGGCTGTGAAAATTAAGTGTAGGTCTGTGTCCGTATGTCTGCGACGTATGTGTGCGTGTGGGGGGGAGTGTGTGTGTGTGTGTGTGTGTGTGTGTGTGTGTGTGTGTGTGTGTGTGTGTGTGTGCGTGTGTGTGTGTGTGTGTGTGTGTGTGTGTGTGTGTGTGTGTGTGCGTGTGTGTGTGTGTGTGTGTGTGTGTGTGTGTGTGTGTGTGTGTGTGTGTGTGTGTGGATTGATGGGTAGGAGGATGAGTGGGTGGTTAGACGCGTGGGTGTGCGTGCTTGCGTTCGTGTCTGTGTTATTAACGTGCGTGCCTGTTTGTATGTATTTATGCATTAGATATTATTTTATTTACACTCCTGCGCTGGTAATAGAGGACAGAAAAGGGTATGGTGGAATTGTGAGGGAAAAGGAAAAGAGATGAAGGAAGAGAGAAAGATCGAGAGAAATGCGGGGCGGGATGGGAGTGAGGAATAGCGAGAGACGAAATTTTAGAATAGGTTTATGTAGAGAGATACCTGTATACCTGTGTGTATGTGTGTTTGTGTGTCTATCTGTATCTAGATAAAGAGAGAAAGATAAACAGACAAACAGACAGATGAACAGGTAGGTAGACATACATACATACATATGTGTGTGTTTTGTCCGTGCGTGTGTCTGTCTGCCTGTCTGTCTGTCTGTCTGTCTTTCTGTCTGTCTTTCTGTCTGTCTATCTGTCTGTCTGTCTGTCTGTGTATCTCTGTCTGTCTGTTTTTGCATGCATGCATGTGTATGTCTGCCTGTCTATCTTTTGTCTGCTTCTTTGTATGTGAGCGCGCGCGCGCCCGCGCGCGTGCGTGTGTGTATGTGTGTGTGTGTGTGTGTGTGTATGCGCGCGTGCGTGCATGTGTGTGTGTGTGTGTGGTGTGTGTATATGTGTGTGTGCGTGCGTGCGTGCGTGCGTGTGTGTGTGTGTGTGTGTGTGTGTGTGTGTGTGTGTGTGTGTGTGTGTGTGTGTGTGTGTGTGTGTGTGTTTTCGACCAATATAGCTCGAAAACTATGGCGAAAATCTTTTTTCATGTTAGACAAAGCTGTTTATGTGGTCAGTATCTGTTTATCTGGTTAACATCTATAACTGGGTCCTTTTTCTGGTCTCTAGTTGACGATAAACCGAACACTGACAAAACACTGAAAGAAAAACTGGTGGACACGGTAGTACAAAAAAAAAAGAAAAAAAAAACGCTGTAAAATATTCACAAAAGTATTTCGTAGGGGAGATAGATTAAAGTGCGCAGAGGATGCATTCTGTTCCAGAATGCTATTTTCATTTCATATGCTATGTTTGAGAGTTTTTCACATCTTTTTGTATCCAAAGTCGCGACAACTCCAGGAAGCAGGAGAATTTGTCCAGTTCGGAATGCCTCCGTGATCAGTGAACTTTCGAAAGAAAAATATGGGTCGACTGACTGTAAATTCTGTTTGAAATTGTTTTCCCTGTGCTGTTTATTTTCAGCGTCGGCGAGAGTGATTGCTTCCGAAGCCAAGAGCGCAATTTCCCCAAAGATGTAAAAGTTTGATGCCATCTCCGCATTGACGTGCTTTCGGGTTCGTGTTCATGTGCTTTCTCTTGTTTTCCCTTTTATAATCTTTTTCTTCTTCTGTTTCTTTTTCCATCTGGGTTTTTTTTTTTTTTTTTGTTTCTTTCAATTTTTCTTCTTCTTCTTCTTCTTCTTCTTTTCTTCTTCTTCTTCTTCTTCTTCTTTCTTCACCCAGTTCTCCTGCTGTTTCTACTTTTTGTTGTACTTGTTCTTGATTTTCTCCTTCTTCTTCTTCTTCTTCTTCTTCTTCTTCTTCTCTCTGTTTCTCTCCTCTCCTCCTCCTCCTCCTCCTCCTCCTCCTCCTCCTCCTCCTCCTTCTTCTTTCATCTATTTTCTCTCTTGTTTTTTTCTTCTTCTCACCCTCCTCCTCTCCTCTCTGCCCTCTTAATCCTCCTTTTTTCCTGCATCTCTTCCTCATCCCTTTCCTGCACCTTCTCCTCCTCCTCCTCCTCCTCCTCTCCTCTCCTCCTCCTCCTCCTCCTCCTCCTCATCTCTTTTTCCTCCTCTCAATCGTCTTTTCTTTTCGTTTCTCATTTTGTAAATACCCCTACTCTTCCACGATCTCTGCTTTTCTTTTCCTTTTTTTCCCCTTTTTTTTTCTTCCTTTGCTCTTCCTTACTACACCGTACCACTGTTCTTCTTGAACTTGTTTGAAATTGATTTTGAGAGATCTAAAAAAAAAATCCATTGTAACTCGTTAATCCAGAGAAAACACCATAAACGTTTTTTTTTTTTTCCTTCGTTCTTTTCCAGTTCATACATCTGACGCACTCCTAACTGAACTATTTCGTCTGACACGCGATGTTTTTAATTTGTACCCACGCCAACGGCAAACTGTTCTTCGGTTCGTTTTGAGTGCCAGCATCGCTTCCCTTCGCAATGTGGTTGTATTAAAATGCAACCAGATCGACTTTCTGGCACAGACGTGGTTCGTTGATGACGTGACCTGCATATTAATCAAGTCAGAATGCCAAATTTGGGGAAGATCAGACGAAGAGCAAACCTACAGACGGATGACCAAACACTTTACATGTTAGACGAAATATCCTGACTAAATTTAATCTAGTAAACATTTTTAAGGATAAAATGTAGATTGTAGAATTCGTCCACATTCTCCCGCTGGCACAAGACTACAAGAAATGTAGCATCTCTGGTGCAGAAGCAAATATACTGTCATCCATTGCTGACCTGAAACCACTAAATGTGTATTCAGTGTGTGTGTGTGTGTGTGTGTGTGTGTGTGTGTGTGTGTGTGTGTGTGTGTGTGTGTGTGTGTGTGTGTGTGTGTGTGTGTGTGTGTGTGTGTGTGTGTGTGTGTGGTGTGTGTGTGTGTGTGTGTGTGTGTGTGTGTGTGTGTGTGTGTGTGTGTGTGTGTGTGTGTGTGTGTGTGAGTGAGAGAGAGAGAGAGAGAGAGAGAGAGAGAGAGAGAGTGTGTGTGTGTGTGTGTGTGTGTGTGTGTGTGTGTGTGTGTGTGTGTGTGTGTGTGTGTGTGTTTCCCATTATTATCATTTCATTATTATGCCTAGGACTTTCTGTTGATTGAAATTTTTATCTTTTTTTACTTGTCCTGTCCTGTCCCCCCCCCCCCCCCCCCCCCCCCCCCCCCCCCCCCCCCCCCCCCCCCCCCCCCCCCCCCACTACCCATCCAACTTCTCTCCTTTGCCTTCTATTCCTCTTGAATTTGTTGTTCCTCCACCCCCTATCACCGCTCCCCTCTCGCCAGCCCAATCAGAATGTAATGTTCCTGAACACGTCATGCTAATCTCCTGAGGAAAGTAACAAAATCAAAACATGCAAACACCCCACCCCACCCCTCTCTCTCTCCCCTCTCTCTCTGTGTGTGTGTGTGTGTGTGTGTGTGTGTGTGTGTGTGTGTGTGTGTGTGTGTGTGTGTGTGTGTGTGTGTGTGTGTGTGTGTCATGCAAACACGTAATGTCATTCTTTTTAATCTCTCTCTCTCTCTCTCTCTCTCTCTCTCTCTCGCTCCCCTCCCCCCCCTCTCTCTCTTTTACCTCTCTCTCTCTATCTCTGTATGTATCGCTCTGTCTCTCTCTCTGTCTCTCTCTCACTCTCTCTTTATCTCTTCTTCTCTCTCTGTCTCTCTTATGTCAGGCAAACGCACAGTTATTCTTTTTACTCTCTCTCATGCTTTTATCATCAGTACTATTATTACCATTACCGTTGCTATAGTTGCTAGGCTTATCATCATTATTATCAATACGATTGTTATTATTGATATTACCTTCACTACCATTAACATCACCATCGCCATCACCACTAAGACCGTTGTCACGGCAGCCATGCTGTTTAAGAATCCTCTGACGCACTCTCCTTTCTCCCATACTACAACTGCTATTGCCACATTATCACCAAAGGTGGTAGTAATCCTTTCTTTATCTGTTCTTTTTAATATTTAGATCATTATCATTATTCCTGTCAGTAATATGATTCTCATCATGACTACCTCGACTCACACGTTGTCTCCTTCTTGACAGCCTCGTTTTCATTCAGTGCCCATCTTGCGCTTAAGTGAATGAAGATAAGTGATTGCTCGTTCATTTTTGTTGTCCTGAGTGTTTTGTATCTTGCCTGAAGAAGACCTAAGAGGTCGAAACGCGTCATGTTTTGTCTTGTGATTCGTTTGTCTACGTTTTCTTGGCGGTTCGCTATTTTTAATTTATTATTTTTTTTTTTCTCCCGCCTGCAGCTACCTCAGTTTGCAACTAGATCTAAAGATGAAACAAGATTATTCCTAAAAAAAAAAAAAATGCAAACGAAAATCGAATACATTCTTCAGTTTTTAATTTCTCTTTTTCTTTTATTAACTGGAATCTTAAGAGAAGCAGCAAGATGTAAAGAAAGAAGGTAACTTGGACATGGAATTGTCACGCTATGAAAGAAAATAAATGGATAAACGTTTTACTCATAGTGTATTCACAGTGGTAAAAGTAAACAAAAAGATGGAGAGGATAGGGGTGGAACGTGATGGTTAGGAGAGGTGGTTGGGGTGTGAGGAGGTGAAAGCCACTCCCTCTTCAATCCACAAGGAATATTTAGCAGGAGAGAAGATAACTGACTGTAGAGTCGGACCCAAAGTCAGTGTCTGTGTTGTGCAAAATGTCTCCAACATTTTTTTTTAAAGTTTTAGTATTGTATCCGCCAAACATGAACATGAGTCTTGTGATTCGTTGTTCATGTTTGATGGGTACAGTACTTCTACTTTTTAAGATTTGTTTAGATGTCGGCCTTGCAGTCGCCTCACTGTGCAGCTGACCCGTCCTCAACATTGTTATATCTAATTTAAGTCTACCTCCGACACGTGAAGGCCAAGACTGGATTCTCAGAAACCAAATGATGGATAGACATTCCATGTGAACAAATTACGCAGTGTGTGTATTTAGTTTTCAATGAATTGATCCGTTATATACGTATTAAACTTATTCGACATAATTTTACGCTAGAGCCTTAAGACGTAGTAGATATTCATATGTTTGATGGATATATATGGGGGGTGGGGGGGGGGGGGGGATTCCATCCCCTATCTATTGTCTTAAGCTGAAGCAAAGTCGTGAAACTGGCTGAGGCTCTGTTTCTCAAGTAATTGAATTGTATCATGACTGCAAGCCTGTTGCCTCTCATTCGGATATGTGCATTCTGTAAAATTCAATTGTGCTGTGCGCAGGCGGAGAATACTGGAGCTAGGTACTGTTCTCAGTCCTGTGTGTTTATCTTCCTGGTTCCAGTTGACTCAAAGACAGTGTGGTGGCAATTTGATAGGATTGTTTGTGGAGATACTGGTTGTCAACGTTGATACCCGCAAGTGAAACCAATGTACAAAAACACAGAATGCGCGAAGAGATTTGAAAGACTGCAAGTGAATGAAAGCAGTGTCCAAGAGTAGACGCAATTTCCTGCACATTGCTTCCTTGTTCCCCTTTCATGCACGCTGCTTTTATTTCATTACGGTCTTGTTAAGATTTAGTTGTTGTGAAACAGTGATTAAACACGTATTCATTCTCGTCGTATCTTCAACACCGCTGAACCTTAAGGACACCGATTCTGCTCTGTTGTATTGATGGCGATGGATAACAATGGATGACAACATGGGAAAGAACTGGAGGCGATGGGATTTCCATTGACCCACATCGTATCGGTCCCTGAGAGCCAGCTTGCAAATCACTTGCCTACAAAAAAAAAGAGTTTGCCTTCAGGTGTCGGTTTGAAGTGTGCGCCAGTAATGGGAAGTGACAGTGATAGTCCTCTCTATAATCCGGCGCTTCACTTTTATCCCAGTGCTGGGAATTCAGGCCTCTTTGACCTCTGAATGCTAAACTGGATTTGTTAAGTGTATAAAACGGCGTGGCTGGTTAGGTTTTTCCAGCTGTGCGCGCAAGTCCAAAGTAGTTCTGTCTTTCTCCTTCACGCCCCACCCCCTTTTCCCCCTCCCCTCTCTCCACTGTGAACATTACTGCCGAAAGGCTTGGGAGCCTGCTGAATACATCTGCAGGTCCTCAATCAATAAGCTGCAGAAACAATGACGTTATCGTCGAGGACAACGAAGTACTGTGAAGTGCCGAGGAAAAGAGTTTCTCTTGCACACACTGTGTGCTCGTATGGGCAAGGCCAACAATCAATGCATTCAGGGACACGTTCGCCGCGTGCTTAAGCACAGCCACTCAAGACTGATCCGTGAGCTTGGGTTTGTGCAATGGACAGTGCCTGCAATGATCGTGCTCTTTTTTTTTTTTTTTTTTTTTTTTTTTTTTTTTTACTTTGGCATTGGATTGTACGAAGGTGAGAATCTGCAACGTTTTGAACCATCACACGTGCTTTATGCAATGGTCATTGTGCGTTGAATTGGATAATCATGCCATTTGGTTAGTGTAAAAGCCACAGTGTCAGGTAACTTCTGTTCGTATGGGATTACCTTGATATCCCACCTAACCCTCTCCCTCCATGCATGGTATAGCAGATAGAAATGGGGTATAATTATGGTCTAGCCAGAATACTATGGCGCATACCTGGAAAAAGCAAAACTGAGTTTTAGTATGGTAAAATGAAATCCTCATGGGTAGATTAAAGGCTGTTTATTCAGTTCCTTTCATCTTCAATTCTTTTCTTGTTTTTCAAGCTTATTGTTGTTGTGTTGGGCTCATATACATAATATGATGTTTTCCCTGATGAAACAGCATTAGTAATTCCACCTTTAAAATCTTCATAAGAGAGGAAGCTTAACGTAAACGATGCAAACCAAGGTATATTTGCAATTCAACAGGCAGTTTGTTCTGACAAAGGGGAGGAAAAGGACCATTCACGTGTTTATGTTACAGTTTAGTTCCTTATCTCTTACAACATGTGCTATCAAAAAAGACATTTCGGTTTCTTAGATTTTCCATTCCTGATTTCTGACCAGATAGTAAATAGGATCAGCCACAAAAAGTGATCATTCCAAGGCATGGCATTTCGAGCAAAGACATGATCTGTCGACAGTGGTAAAACGTCAGTGTCCAAACACCACCAAAATAATTTTCTTTATAAAACCGTGAAATTCCTGACTGTAGAATTCGATTCTCCAAGACAAAAGAAGGCAGAAACGGAGAGACTGAGAGGGAGGTGGGGAGAGGGGATGTTAAAGAATCGTATTTCTCAAGGATAAGATTTTATACTGTCAGATTTGCCCATCTGAATAAAGATTTTAAGCAGCACCTGGTAATGAATTATATATTGATTACTACGTGTGTGTTGTGAGTTTAATGTCAAAAGCATTCAGCGTGTATCTGGAGGTCAGGATTTGGGGTGGACTTTAGTGCTTTTACTTTTGAAACGGCTTCAGCAGTGGACTGGACTGTAACCCACAACGAAGTTATATTGCTAACCCTTCAGCTCACAACCAAGGGAAACAAGCGCCTCATTCTCGTCTGGAAAAAAAAGTATTCTGTTTAAAGTGTTTGCCGGTGACAAACGGGTCTTGGAACGAATTTACGTCATTGGATCACGGCCACTAGTCTCGCGCACTGCCACAGAAGTGTCCCGCTGATACCGAGAAGATCTGTTCGCTAGACCGGCTAAATGTGTTAAGATCGATTTTGCAGCAGTCTCACGTGTCCCGTCTCTCTGTTCCTCCGAAATAGCCTGCGACTTGTGTTTCCGTTTTGGAAGGGGGGGGGGGGGGGCTCCATGAGGGGGGCTCCATGAGGGCCATGAAGGCAGCCCCGTTGCAAAGCATGTTGCCTTAGCTGTCGCATGTCTCCACCCATTCCGTCAGTCTGTTGGTTCACCCATTGCTGAGCACGACGTCGAGGATCTGGAGGGCCACCTGACGAAGGAGAGGAAAGGCTTTGGTGAAGATGCGGGGTGCAGGACTTGGGATGTTTTAACGATGCGGGCTGTTGTGGTGGTGTGATTCTCTCTCAGTCTCCCGGTCTTTGTCTCTCACTGTCTCTGTCTCTCTGTCTCTCTCTGTCTCTCTCTCTCTCTCTCTCTCTCTCTCTCTCTCTCTCTCTCTCTCTCTCTCTCTCTCTCTCTCTCATATACACACACGCCTCACACGCGGACACACATTTTCTTAAACATATTCACAAGTAAGCAAGCAAGCGCACACACAACAAGCGCACACACACACACACACACACACACACACACACACACACACACACACACACACACACACACTATCTCCCTTATACCATATGATAATCAAGCTATTTTCGGTTTATCTCTCTTTCGCTGCCGTGTAGCACATTTTGTAGGCGCATCTGTGGATATGATTATCCTAGCTAGTAGGCGTCATAATGTTTCAGCCCAATGTGAGTATCAAGTATGTATATCCAGGTGAATTTTAAGCCCATTGTTTTTTCGTTTTTTTTCCAGAATGCAAAAGTGAGTTCCTTTAAAGCAAAACTTTATATTCCGACTTAGTTCAGAATTTTTTTTTCACAGTATTTGGAACAATAAAAGAGAAAAAAAAACAAGTAGAGAGGTAAACAAGTCTTATCCACTATGAAAATGGCTCAGCAAAGAGTTGGGTGTGTAGGAGAGAAAACGAAAATTCCCTCTCTTTTAAAGTCCATTGATATTTTTCTTCTCCAAAATAGTAGACAATGTAAAACCTTTCTGTTACGGGTGTTGGATGTCTGGAACAAAGAGTTAATGAAAGAAATAAGCACAAGTAAACAGATGTTTCTTAGCATGTATATTCGAGTTCTGGAACACATAATAGGATGAATTAGTTCAACCGTCACTGGTTTGTGATTCTTTCTCAATCAAATCTGTGATCCAAATATCTGAAACTGTTGCATATGTTTGTCTGCCATTCTCCCACCCACCGCGTCTCTCTCTCTCTCTCTCTCTCATCTCTCTCTCTCTCTCTCTCTCTCTCTCTCTCTCTCTCTCTCATGTATTGATCGTCATTTTCACCGTTATGATTTTCTTTTTTAAGATTTCAGTTGTTTTTCTTTGCGTTGGAGAATTTTAAAGATGTGTTTTGGTTTTTCATGCACCTGTACTAACTGACATTCTTCTTTCTAGTAGTCCGTTAACATTTTTCTTCTCCAAAAGCCGAAAAAAAAAAGCCGCGGCTTATTCCGCTTGTTCCATCAGTAAAAAGAGAATTCGTTCGTTCCTCTCTCTCCTCGCTCTCTCTCTCTCTCTCTCTCTCTCTCTCTCTCTCTCTCTCTCTCTTACCATCCATCTATAAAATGTACCAATTCCCCTCCTCCCCCCCATACACAAGCACGTACGTACGCAAGCACGCACGCATGCGCGCGCGCGCGCGCACACACACACACAGAGAGAGAGAGAGAGAGAGAGAGAGAAACCTGTCCCTACCATTGTTACGCACATTACACGTAACAAAAAAAAAACGCAAGTGTGACTGGCGATCCCCCTAGCAGAGTTCAGGGAAGGGGGAGAGGCGCGAGTGGTGGAGGGACAGCAGTTGGTGGGAAGGGAGGAGGGGATGGAGTCCCTGGGACAAAGACAGAGTAGAGAGAATAGACGGGCGAGAGAGGGGTGATGGATTTAAGTGGATCAAAGGTGGAAGGTGTATAGTGGGTTTTTGAAGCTCTATAACGCGTCGTTTCCTGGCTGCGTTGGATGATAAACTCTGTCGTTTATATGAACGTCGGATAAATTAAAGGTTTTGGGGATGTGTGTGTGTGTGTGTGTGTGAGTGTGTGTGTGTGTGTGTGTGTGTGTGTGTGTGTGTGTGTGTGTGTGTGTGTGTGTGACTTTTGAAGTGACTGTAGTACTAGTTGCGCGGAAATGCTCGTGCTTTACAAATGTAAAGTGAAACTTCACCTCGACATGAATCTTTGAGCTTGTTTCCTCATCATTTTCTTTTGAAGGACCATTGCAACCGTGGAACAGAAACCTAGCATCAGCTAAAATCTCTTTGTATCCCTTACAGATTCGGAGGTGCCGATGAGAAGGGGGTGCGTTTGCCGTTGAATACTTCTCATTTCTCGTAGCGTGTGTAATCATGCATGTACACCTATGTTGTTGAATTTTTGAGAGTGTGTGTGTGTGTGTGTGTGTGTGTGTGTGTGTGTGTGTGTGTGTGTGTGTGTGTGTGTGACAGCCCTGAAAGAACCCCTGTGTCGTCGGCGGAGCTGAAATTATACTCCCCTGCAATTCCCCATTCTCCTTTTGACTGTTTTCTTCTTCTTCTTCTTCTTCTTCTTCTTCTCGTCTCTTTCCTACCTCTGTCATATCCAGCTCTTCATCTCTATTCTCTTTCTGTTGTCCACTGATTGTGTTTCTCATTCGTTGTCTACCGCTCCTACTTTTCTTGTCCCAATAGATTTTTTCATCGGCTTTTTTTCTTCGAGAAAGAGAGGGCTGGAATGTAAAAATGTAGCACAGAACTAATTTTGGCGCAATAATCCCATGTAATGTCTGTGATTAAAACGTGACTGAGTGCCTTCATGATTGATGCCTGGTCGAACGGGCAAAGGAAAGAAAAAAAAATCGATCGCAGCGAGATTCCAGATTAATTACTGATGATGTTCGGAACAGCGCGAGAAGCGAAGGAAGCGTGTTTCAATCCGTGTTCAGTCAAGAATCGTTGTTTCAGGAAGTCGGCCATCTCGTGTTAATGGTTGTTCTCCCTACGGATGTTTTAGAGACAGTGAAACCTTCCGTACCCGTTCCCTTCTCTTTTAAAGAAATGTGTTTTTAGTGCATTATGTTGCGTTCGAAGTTTTTTTTTTCCTTTTTTTTTTAACCTCCGCTGTGCCTTCACCTCTCCTTTCCATTCACCCCTCCGTTCAGTATCATTACTCCCACGATGCTCATTCTGACCTTTCCAATAAAACAGCTACACCCAGGCGTTATTCTGTCCCATCCTGACGCTGCTGTCCACGGGCAGCAATCAACAGCAGGTAGGTGCTAGGCAACTCGCCCGAGAAGACGCTGCACTACTGTCAAGTCAGGTGGATGGGTTTCCAGTCCAACATTTGCAGGACACCGGCTATTATGTGCCCCAGCTGAGGACAATGGTTGCTTAGTCGCTGAGCCAGCGTAAGAAAGTGCCCCCCCCCCCCCCCCCCCCTCCCCCTCCGCGCTCCCCCATCCCTCTCGTACCTCTGTAGGACTCCATAACGTCCGTCCAACGGCAGCCATCCGTTTGACACGCCTATACCGATGACTTTGCCATGAACCAACCATAGGGATGCATGTGGATAGCAAATCAGAACTGTGATTCCACTTGAGCAGGGTATGAAGGGTCGCAGTATCTAAGATTTCCTTTATTTGTAATGACGACAGTGACGGTCATTCAAGTGACTTCCATTCTGGTCGGAGACAGCATGACTGGACTGTGTTCTGCGTCTTCCGCGCATGATCTATCCTGGCGTCAACCAGGTCCGGAAGATAAGGACATTTGTAGCGCTGGTCAGGAAATGCGTGCACCCACTCAGAGGCGCATCCAATGAGATGAAATTCGATTGTGTTGTTCCAGTCTGCCCATTCAAGCCTGTAGCATCCTTAGCTCCGAGCAGGAGCTGACTTAGAGTGAAATCTCCTGCAAGTAAAGGCCTGTCTTTGGATTCAAACCTACAGCCTCCCCGACTGCTAGACAACAATGCTGTCCGGGTTCGTCGTTTGAGTGTCTGTGCCTTTGTCTGCCGCATGGAATCGCTGTTCTGCATTCCTCTCTCTCTCTCTCTCTCTCCTCTCTCTCTCTCTCTCTCTCTCTCTCTCTCTCTCTCTCTCTCTCTCTCTCTCTCACACACACACACACACACACACACACACACACACACACACACACACACACACACACTCTCTTGCTCACACACACACACACACACACACACACACACACACACACACACACACACGCTCACTCATGCTCATACACACACGCGCGCGCGCGCACACACACACGCTCACACGCGCGCGCACACACACACACACACACACACACATACACACACACACACACACACACACACACACACACACACACACACACACACACACACACACACACACACACTGAGCAAAAAATGCTTCCATGTATATTTTGGCCATTCTATCCGTCTGTTTATTTGCCGGAATACTCAATGAGATGCTATCCAGGGAAACCTTTCTGAACGAGACACAAATACCTAGAGCATACATCGCATGATGTCAGGTTGCTTCTAGAGTGTGTAGAACAGATAGGAAATCAACACACTAAAAAGTATTTGAATCGGTCATGGGAAGAGTAGCAATGTATAGCAGTGCCGTAAGAACATCTTCCAGCTCTGTGGAGGAATTCTTGTGACTCACTCTTCAGTGTGAACTGGTTTTTGTGCCTTTAAGCTAGGAATCTCTAATCTAGCTCCTGTTTACTTATCATTAATCAGTGAGGCTTCCTGT
>JADBJO010000022.1:580000-582500 GCA_016801955.1 Conus betulinus
TTTCACATGATCTATAATGTGAATTCTAAATGTTGGGTGGGAGAAAGGGTTGGAAGGGGAGGGGGAGGGGTCTATACGTTGATTTTGGGTTGGTGGGGGGGGACGGGGGAGAGGGCACAGGAGGAGAGGAAGTGGTTTGGGTGTGTTTCGTTTCTGTGACTGATGAGTGCTTTGGCCCCTTCGGTGGCTTGTGAAGTGTCTGACACTATCAGCTGAATGCCCTCTTCTTCTGGGGAAAAGTGATCTTTGGTATGACCTCGTCGCGACGAAGGAAAATATTTTCTTCCCACTTCTGTTATATACAGTAATTAGCCGTTTCCCAGTCCGCCTCCCTCTTTCATCCGCCTTTCACCACCTGCCCTCCCGCACCCTTCCTTTCCTTCCCCTGCCCCCCTTCCCATTCCTCCTTCCTCCCTTCCCCGTCCTCTTACCCCATCCCCCTTCCATCCCTCTTTCCTCCTTCCCCGTTCTCCGTCCTGTCCCATCCCCTTCTCCCCCCCCCCCCCCTTCTCCCCCCCCCCCCCCCCCCCCCCCCCCCCCCCCCCCAAAAAAAGACTCTAGACTGCAAGGACAGATGGGACAGAGAGAGAGAGAGAGAGACAGAGAGAGACAGAGAGAGACAAAGACAGAGACAGAGACAGTCAGACAGACAGACAGACAGACAGAAAACGCTCTTTATACGCTCGATATGTAATCGTGGGAACAGTGGCGCAGTGGAATACGCATTCATATGGGTAGTGTAGAAACCCAGATCCGCAATTTCAGTGTCGAACTAAGCGTTGCCTTTTTTTCCCACTTTTCGATTTTCTCCCTCTTCCCATCAGATCTGCATTAATCATGTCAGTGCCCGTCCTTCGGATGAGAACACAAGTCCCGCGTACTGCATGCTCTTGTTTAGAGCACGTAAAGAATCTACGTCTACGTCAGCAATGTAGTTGTACTTGGCAAAAATTGTCGACTTTCACACAGAGAAACTTGATTAAGAAGTGCATTGCAATGCAACGCAATGTATTGATAGAAAGGAACGCGTTCAGACAGACAGAAAGGTGTACTGATACAAAGACAGGCATTCAGGCGGATCTTTGGTTGGCAAAGAGGAGGGGCTGGGAAGAAAGGGGACGAGAGGGGAGGAGGAGGGGACAGGGTGGGGGGAAAGGGGACGAGAGGAAGGGGAGAGGGGAAAGGGAGAGGGGGAGACGGTGGAAGGGAGGACACAGATAAGGGAATGAGGAGGGGGAGACGGGGGGGACGAGGAGGAGGGAGGGACGAAAGGAGAGGATAACTATCTTCTTTTCTCCTCTGTGTGTGTGTGTGTGTGCGTGCGTGCGTGCGTGCGTGCGTGCGTATGCGTGCGTCTGTGTGTGTGCGTGTGTCTCTGTGTGTGAGTGAATGTCTGTGTGTATGTGTGAGACGGAAAGGAAGACACACATTTAGACAGACAGACAGACAGACAGACAGATGGGCAGACAGACAAACAACGACAGTGTGAGAGATAGACCGTAGAAATCCTTTAATGTATTTCTTTTCAGTTTCCGAGTGTCTCTCATGTTTTTTTATGTAGTTTTTGCTTTTTTGTCATTTTTCTTCCGCACCAGTCTGAAAAAAAAATAACCAGGTAATCGCTTTACCTTGATAAATGCGTCTGTCTTTGCCTGTGCCTTCACCTCTTTGTCCTCATTTTTTTTCCCGGAATTTCCATAACCGGATGATGTGAGGAAGAGAAAGAAGACGCGGTGTCACAGAAAGTAATGGTGTTTATTTCACAGAGGCTAAGAGGTGACGCCTGCCGGAAATGTCTCGGGGAACATGAATATCAGGTACCATATATTGCCACCCTCCCATCCCTCTCCCTCGATCTCTCTCTCTCTCTCTCTCTCTCTCTCTCTCTCTCTCTCTCACACACACACACACACACACACACACACACACACACACACACACACACACACACACACACACACACACACACGCGCGCGCGCGCCCGCATGCTTAGAGGTAGAGTCAGCCAGAGACAGAGACAGAGACTGTGGCAGGAAAGATGGATTGGTGTATGTGTTTCTAGGTATTCTTATTATTATTCTGTCTCTCTTTTGGGGGCGTGTGTGCCTATCAATGTGTGGCGTGTTTACCTACATACCAGGAAACTGGTAACGGATTCGGGGGGTTTCTGTGATTCATGAACACCACCATTCAAAGTTTTCATTAGTAATGTGACGCGTACACACACACACACACACACACACACACACACACACACACACACACACACACACACACACACACAGCTCTTTCTTCTGCCTCTCCCCCCTTTCCCTTCCTTCTTCGTCTACACACATAGACCCTTCTCATTTCCCCTGCTTCTCTCTCCCTTTTCCTTCACTTGTCCATCAGTTCCTCCCTGGCATTTCAGACATTGCAGGTTGAGAGTCTGCAGCCTCCGATCCCCTGTCTTCTCCTTTTTCTCTCCACCCTCCATTTTCCTTCCTCTTTTGCCCGTCCA
>JADBJO010000022.1:597500-615000 GCA_016801955.1 Conus betulinus
TGTTGTGTTTTGGTGGGTTTTCATGCCGTCTTACTGTTTACCCGGGTGGGGAGGGGGGAGGTGTGTTGGGGGGGGAGGTATCCTTTGTTTTATCCCTCAAACGAGATTGAAAGCTTTATGGAAAACCATTTTACTGAACCTTTCCCATCCACTCTATTTTTTGTTTGTTTTTAGTTTTCTGCAGGCCAGTTGACCGGCTGATTGACAGGTAAATAAACGGACCGTCAAACACACAGAGAGCGAGACTGGGGGGGGGGGGGGGGGGGGGACAGACAGACAGACAGACAGACAGACAGACAGACAGACAGACAGAGAGAGACAGACAGAATTGTCAAGCAAACAGTTGGACCACCACAAAAAAACACAAATATATTTATGTCTTTGTTTTGTTGCTTCAGTGATGTTGTAGGGCAGCGCAACAGGTGTGAGGTGTTGATATACAGCCGTTGTGTTGTTGTTGTTGTTGTTGTTGTTTGATTTTATTGTAATGTTGTTTTGTTTTTCTTCCTTATTTGATTTCTTGTTGTTTTGTATATTTTGGTTTTCTGGTTTTGTTTGTTCGTTTGTTTTTTAGTCACAAACAATTCTCGGGTGGTAATTTCATTACAGAAATAGGTAACAGTGGGTAAAGCATAAACAAAAGAAGCACACAAACAATGCAAAGTAACATTTATTTAACACACAATACAAATCAGATCAGTGAATTTTTGACAGATATGTCCTCTTCAGGCATTACTTACAACACACACATCAAAAATATACAAAACAATACCACCCATATGTTTGTAAGCAGCGGAATGACCAGAAATAGGCAAAATTGAATGTTCAAGTTTGTAGTGGTTCACGTATTAATCATTGACATACTTAGTCATTGGCGTTCCGTATTAATAACACACACGAGTTTCATTCACTCTTGCTTCAGTTGCCGCTTTAATCGTGTTCCATTAGACTAACAGTAGTCAGAAAGACAGCGTAACTGTGTTCCAATACAGTACTTGACCTAGTTAACACACGAAATTTGTTCCGTAGGGAGGCACTGCTAGGCGGGTTGTTACGATCGTCGATGGAGAAAGTCAACAGTCTCTTTAACGGTTTATCGCCGGTGCTTTCATGCCGTTTCTTCCTCTGCAGACGTTGTTCACGGAACTCGACTGTGCGCAGTTCAGTGGGAAGGCTCTAGAGTTGGTTGTCCCTTCATTCTGTTCTGTCTCCCTTGTAACTTGTTGTGGCTAGGTTGTGAAAAGAATGCTAGAGTTGACTGGTCGTGTTGTCATCAAAAATGGACAACTCTTGTTCCTTCCACAGAGGTTTCCTGTGTTATGTCTGACAACTGTGATTGTCTATTAGTTCGTGTGCTACACGCTCTCTCTCTCTCTCTCTCTCTCTCTCTCTCTCTCTCTCTCTCTCTCTCTCTCTCTCTCTCTCTCTCTGTACCTGTCGATGTGACTCCGCATGCGTGTGTGTCTCAAAATCATTCTGGTTCTCCTCCTTGTCGTGTGTTACATTCATCTCATTTAACAATGAGCATCGTTGCTAGGTCCCTTCTTCTGCGAGCGACACAAGCAATACCAGCAAGACAGAATACACAGTGGAGCGGCTTCATTAAGCGTCTTACGAATGAATGACAAACAGGATGTCAAAATATCAACATCGAACAAGAATTCATAGACCTCTGGTACCGGCATCAAGTGTCATTGTCACAGGTCATTCGGCAGTTCATGTCTAACACTACATCATTCTGAAAGTTCAGTACAAGCACGTTCGTAGCCAAACCCTTCTGTCGTTTTAGAGTTACCTCGACACATTTACCGTTCTTTCCCACAGCAGCTCTTGGGTCAGTGTTTATATTCCCACCCAGGCAGTGTGGGCTCTAGAATGCGTACAGCCCTGAGATGTGCGCTCATCTCTCCCTGTACCCTAGAGAAAACTGCGAGAACCTAGCACTTTCTGAACCAGATCTGTGATGGGTATTTGGGGCGGACAGTGGTCTGCCCCTACAAAGCAATGCAGACTCAGTTATGTCTGCAACTGATCCTCCTGGCCTTTGTTTATGGACCATGATCCACAGAAATGGTTGAGCTTCTCTCTGCACACTGCTTTGGAAATGTCTGTCGCCCTGTGTGTCCTCTGATCCCCATAACGTGGTTTCAGAGAGTAAATGACGCTTTATCCTGTTAATTCTCCTTTTCAAATGGGAGGCTGGGGGGGGGGGGGGGGGGGGAGACAGGGGAGAGAATCAGAGTGACGGGGGGAGGAAAACAGCACTAGCGGGGGAAACTGGGACAAGAGATTTCAGCCTTGGTGGGATGGCGTAAAATGGAACCTGGGGTATGGGGTTCAGGCGGGGCGCGAGACGGGTGTATAAGTCGTTTGTGTGCAAGCCTGTAAAATTTAAAATAAGAAAAAGAGGACGTTATGCAGATAACATCGGATCTTATAAAGTATTTGACTATATGATCATTGTTCATATCTAAATGCAAAATTGAGAAGAGTAAAGATGGAAAAAAAAAAAACTGTCGAATTTGTGCCATTTCGTTCGTTATCTGAAGACACGGTACGAAATTGAAAAGTACATGAATATGAATGGACTTTGGGGAACAAAGAAATGGTGGCTGTATACAACTTTGTCGCAAATTTGACTATTGTATCAACCCTATATGATTTTAGAGATAAGACTGAAGTAACTTTTTTATCATCCATCTATATGAGTGCTTTCCATGCTCTTCATCTTCTTCTTCTTCTTCTTTTCTTCTTCTTCTCTTCTGCTTCTTCTTCTTCTTACTTTCTCTTCTTCTCCTCCTCCTCCTTCTTCTTCTTTCTTCTTCTTCTTCTTCTTCTTCTTCTTCCTCCTCCTCCTCCTCCTCCTGCTCCTCCTTCTCCTATTGCCCTCTCGTACTCTTTCATCTTCTTCTTTTCTTTTTTTTCCTTCTTACTCTATTTCTGCTTCTGCTGCTTCTTCGTTTTCTTCTCTTTTTTTTGTTCCCCTTCTTCTTCTTCTTCTTCTTTTCTCTTTCTCAACAGCCTCGTTTTTCTGCCTCCTTTATTTCTTTTTTCAATGCTTCTAAATAAATATTCTTTACCTGTTTGTAGCGCGCTCTGTCTGCGAATGTGCGGTTTATAAAAAGGAACAGAAAAAGAGAGGAGGGGAAGGAGAAAATAAAGATAAGATGGATTCAACACGAACTGACATCGAAAAACAGCTCAAGCGGACTTACTGCGACGAAAGATTTGAGCTATGATGACGATGTGAAAGTTGATCCTGGATTTGGGGTTTCAGAAGAGACTGGTTCCAGAAGAGGCAATACGGATGTATAAGTGGCTTGGAGGGAAATATCAGATCTCCTGGAATTCGAAATAGCAGAGAGAGAGAGAGAGAGAGAGAGAGAGAGAGAGAGAGAGAGAGAGAGAGAGAGAGAGAGAGAGAGAGAGAGAGAGAAGGGAAAAGGGACGGAGAGAAGGAGGCTAGAATGAAAGTAGGGAAGGTTTGGGGAAAGAATTCGAAGCTGTTCGTTATTTTGTGGTCCGTTTGTCTGTGTTACAGCTCGCATGTATGCGCTGTTTGTTTGTTTGTTTCGTAGAGGAAGGGGTCGTGGTGGATTGTTTTGCTTTGTCTTGATTTTGCTTGTGTGTGTCAACTCAAGTCAAGTCAAAATTATCTTTACAGCTTTTTTTTCATCCTGCCCTCACAAAAAAAAGCAAAAAAATATCAATTACAATAATGAAAAAAAAAAAAAAGAGAGAGAAACGCGAAGCAATGCATTTGTAGAAATCAGAAATATACAATGTAATGAAAACAATGAAACAGTCAACAACCATTACAACCAATATTTTGAAGGACAATAAACAACATATCAGACAAGGCAATGAAGACATTAGAGAGAGAGAGAGAGAGGGAGAGAGAGAGAGAGAGAGAGAGAGAGAGAGAGAGAGAGAGAGAGAGAGAGAGAGAGAGAGAGGCAGAGAAACAGACGAAACTGACAGAGAAACCAATAGACAGAGAGACAGAGAGAATCTGCAACAATATAAATAATCATAGATTACTTTGTAATTTGTCCATCAATTTTTTTTTCAGTGCCTTTTTAAACACTAATTTAGAATGACATGGTTTTAAAGAAGATGAATGTGTTCCATACCGTTCCACCAGAATATGTGAAGCTAGATTCGTAAAGATTGTTACGGGGGGTAAAAGAAAGGAAAGTTTGTGAACATGTTTTTAAAGTTTCGGATAATTTTCTTTGGAGCTATTCCCTTAACTACCTTATACATGCATAAGCATTTATTGAAGAAAAGTCTGTATTTGAATGGAAGAATATTTAACTTTTATGGTACCAAGATCACTGATCTTCTGAATAGAGACCGCTGATCCTTCTTTGGAATCCATGGATCATCTGTGTAGAAACCACTAATCCTCTGTTTAGGGACTATTGATTCTCAGTAGAGATTACTGATTCTCTGAATAGAGACCGCTGGCACTCTGTATGAAGACTTTTGGTCCTGTATAGGAAAACCACAGATCTTCCTTTGTGGAGATTATTAATCCTCTGTGTAGATACCATTGATCTTCTGTGTACAGGTCACTGATCCTCTATGAGTACCATTGATCCTCTGTGTAGAGATCACTGATCCTGTGTAGAGATTACATTGATCCTCGGTGTTGATATCGCCTATCGTCTGTGTACATGCCATTGATCCTCTATGTAAAGACCACTGACCCTTTGTGAAGAGATCATTGATCCTCTGTATAGAGACCACTGATCCTCTGTGTAGATACCATTGATCCTCTGTGTATAGATCACTGATCCTCTGTGGAAATACTATTGATCCTCTGCGTAGGTACTATTGATCCTCTGTGTACTCTATGTAGAGATTACTGATCCACTGTAGATTGATTCTCTGTGAAGAAACCACTGACCCTCTGTGTACTCTATGTAGAGATTACTGTTCCTCTGTAGCTTGATCCTCTGTGTAGAGACCACTGACCCTCTGTGTACTCTATGTAGAGAAGACTGATCCTCTGTAAATTGATCTGCTGTGTAGAGAACACTGACCCTCAGTGAAAATACCATTGATCCTCTGTGGTAGAGACCACTGATCCTCTGTGAAGATACAATTGATCCTCTGTATAGAGATCACCGATCCTCTGTAGATTGAATCTCTACGTAGAGACCACTGACCCTCCGTGTACTCCATGTACAGATTACTGATCCTCTGAAGATTGATCCTCTGTGTAGACACCACTGATCCTCTGCAAAGATACCATTGATCCTCTGTGTAGAGATCACTGATCCTCTGTAGATTGATCCTCTATGTAGAGACCACTGACCCTTTGTGTAGAGATCATTGATCCTCTATATAGAGATCACTGATCTTCTGTGTAGATACCATTGATTCTCTGTGTAGAGATCACTAATCCTCTGTAGATTGATCCTCTGTGTAGAGACCACTGACCCTTTGTGTAGATACCATTGATCCTCTGTGTAGAGATCCTCACTACCACTGATCCTCTGTAGACTGATCCTCTGTGCAGAGACCACTGATCCTCTGTAAATACTACTGATCCTCTGTGTAGAGACCACCGACCCTTTGTGTAAAGATAATTGATTCTCTGTTTAGAGATCATTGATCCTGTCTGTAGGGACTACCGATACTGTGTGTGGAGACTACTGATTGCCTGTGGAAAGAACAGGCGTCCTCAGGATTCAGTTTCTACTCCAAGCCGAGAAATGGAATCTGGGTAATTGGTAGTTTGTGAGTTGATGCTGGGAATCTGATTGCCGGAGGCATTAAATGGAGAAAATGTCTCGCAGCGAAAACTTGAAATTCTAGAAACTTTTTGGAGCAAAGACAGAGAAGCGTGGTAAGAAGAGACAGAAGTGGTAAGCAGGGCGGAGGAGGAGGGGGGGGTAGGGGGAGAGAGTTGTCTTACAAGTTCACGTTTGGTTCCTGTTTTTCATTGTGTCTCATTCATTAGGTTTTATTTTGAAAACTAAAGACAAGTCTTCTTATTTTTGTACATGTGATGTAAGCAACGTTTACATAACGAGAGCATATCATAATAGTCTTACCAGATTCATGATGACTAAGCGACTTCATAGAAAAAAAGACTGACAAAGGAAACTTTAACATGATTTCGTATATCTGGTTCTGACGTCATGCGTTCTTTTCATCAGATCAGCTCTAGTTCTGCTTTATTGCCGACACTTGGAATAACTTGGAAAACTTGGTTTGTCCTAAATCCCACCGTCAGGGTGCACTTCATTTGCACATTCATTCATCCTCCCTCCCCCCCCCCCCCCCCCCCCCCCCTAACCACCTATTCCCCTCTCCCATAATCGATGGAATTATTGCTTTTGATGAATGTTTTAAGGGCTCACCAAGCAAGCAGATATGAGAGTGTATATAAATCGCTTCTTGTATCACGGACGCACAGGAAGTAGCCAGTACGTTTAGCTAGTACAGTTGGTATTTAGAATGGATATTAGTCGGCCTCTGCAGAGCTCTGCGAGCTTAAACTTTGTGTGCACTGTGACCATCACTGATGCTCATGCCCTTTTCATCGTCTCATTCTGCAAAGAAATAGTTATGCTTCTGCTACACATTACAACGAGAAACCCTATCTCCTTTTGCTGCATGCTAATCCCTACCGTGTGGCAAGAGATACCGAACGTGTTTTTGTCTTATTTGTTTTCGAATGGGAAGCTGGGGGGGGGAGTGGTGGGGGGGGGGGGGGGGGGTGAACTGGTGTGACAAAACAGAAACGGCTGAAGTTGATTGTTACAGAGAAAAGTTTGTGCGTTAAGTGGCATGAAAACTGATTCTGGGAGAGAGAAAGGAGAGAGAGGGAAAGAGGGAGTGTGGGGATGGAAGATGGGGAGGGGGGGAGGAGGCCAAAAGGAATCATACGGTTAAACGATTTGCATCTGTGCAGAAAAGAAGAATCATTAATGATATGGGGGAAATGAAAAAAAAATTACATTGCTCGATTTAATTAATATGTAGCTTTAACCTGCATAATCAACTCGGCATAGACAATCGTGCTCAGCGTTGTTTTAATGACACGGGACATTTTCATTCAATAGTGAAGTCCCCATTTTCTTGAAAGCAGAACTCTTTTTTTTCCCACTGTAAAAACCTAATACAGAGTAACTTTTATTCAAGAGTGGCACAGACTTAAAACCTGAATACAGTCGGACAAATGCAAAGACAAACAATCTAATAATGGGGAGAAGAAACAAGCGCAGGCCACTACTACTCCTCTGTCATCAAAGTAATGACTTGGCAAAGATTTGGATTTTAAGGGGGAGGGGGAGGTTTGAGGTTGAAGAAAATGGAAACACAAAATTAAGAAAATATAATATAGATATGAAAACTCTTCATTAGCTGCATGAGAGAACCATCGTTATCCCTTTGGAAGGCAGATTGTCCGTCTTTGTATTTGTCCGACTTTATTGAAGTTAAAAGGCTGTTCCAGCCTTAAATAAAAGTTACTCTGTGTTTGCCTATGGGAGCAAAAGCTACCCTCCTTGTTTACTGTTTATTGTTTACTGTTCCCTGCCTTATTTGATTTTCAATTTTGTTTCAATTAAATCGAGGTTATTTGTATTTGTTTCTGTCCGTCTTTGTGTTTGTCTTTTTATCTCCCTTGCATCCTTGGGTGGATCTTCAAGTGTAGGCTCAAAGATTGTCCCCTACATTTTATTGTTTGCATAATGTCTTTAGTTTTTCAGCAACTTTTTTCCTCCCCACACAGTTTCATTTTGTTTCATTTACTACCCTTCGCTGGCTGCTTTGGGGATGCTGTTGGATTTTTTTTTGAACCCTTGGTGGTGAGAACACCACGGTATTATGGACTGTGGTGTGTCTCTATTTGACGCCGGGAGCACAGATACAACCAGTCGTGTCTCTTTGATAAATTTCAATCCAGCGCAGAAAATGACTGAGAGCAGGTGGTGCAAGTGAAAGGACTGAGAGCAGGTGTGCAAGTGAATCTAGATTCGGAAAGGATAACGATAGTTTTCTCATACAGTTAGTGAAGATTCTTCGCATCTGTAATTTTTTTTTTTTAATTTTGTGTTTCCATCTTCTGTATTTTTGACCTTTAAATCAGCCCAGTTTAATGTCTAAATTTTTGCCGAAGCGTTACTTTGATGACAAAGAAGATGTTGGCCTGCGCATGTTTGTTCCCCCCCCCCCCAAAGTCTCTGTGTCAGTTCTCCGTAAAAGTAGTTAATCTGTATTAGGGTTTTTCCTACGGGAGCAAGTAAAAATTATTCTATTAGTTTCCTGTTTCCTGCATCTTTTTTTTTTTTTTTTTCCCATCAAAGTCATTTTCCTTCAATTCCTGTTAGAAAATTGACATATCATTCACAATATTTTCTAAGGGGTTGCGAAAGAAGAATGTCCAAATCATATTCGGCTTGTAGATGGTATGAATCAGGCCAGACTACAAAAACGCGTGACTAGACTATGTACCAGTGTTCTCTCTCTCTCTCTCATGGTTTTGCTTGCCTTCTCACACCTCAAACTAAAAACCAAGGAGGTAAATAAGCTGACGGTTGTGGTGGAAACAAAGCTAAGTTATACGACAGTACATGACCGACAATGCTCATATGAGCAAGTCTCCAAGTTTGTGAACGTCATAAGTTAATTACTTGTTTACTTGATCGAATTGTGGCTTGCAGCGCTCTTTGCTTCCTGATAACTAATTAAAAAAAAAAAGAGAGAGAGAGAGCGGTCTTTGGCAGCTTCCTAACGGATGTCGGGTAGTAATGTTCATTTCCTCAATTTGTATTTCATCGTCAACCTTTTCAACATACACACACGCACGCATGTACATTCTCTCTCTCTCTCTCTCTCTCTCTCTCTCTCACACACACACACACACACACACGTCTGACGCCTCCTCTCACCACTATGCCCGTCTTCTCTCCCCTCCTGGCACCACTTTTTTTGTCAATCAGCGCATATGCGGAAATTTGCACACAGTGTAAAATTGACTTTAAAACGGGCTTAAAATCTCAGTTCACCTACAATGTGAACCGGTGACCCAATGATTAAAGTAAATTTCTCTGACTTAAGCGCCGCCCACCACGAAGTCGTAACCTCAAGCCTCAGCCCCAAACTCACACCTATTGAAATCCACCAAATCTGGAGTGTTCTGTAGGCTGGCCTTTGTGTTGTGGCAATGAAAAGGCTTCCTTGTGCCAGTTGCCTGTATCTCTTCATAACAAGAGCCAGAAGACAGCGTCTATCGTGAAAGGAAGCGTAGGGTTCAGCCGTGTCATTAACTCTCATACACTCGATCTCTGCAGCAGCAGCATCGTCGTCGCCATGATCAGCCTTGCTGGCCATTAGCAGAAGGTGGGAAACGTGTTATATTCTGTGGCACATCATCCCGTGCTCGCTGTGTGACCTTGGTTTGAGATTCCTCTCTCAATCTGCTCCTGAGGTGCGTTCCCATCCAAGCCTTCGATGTTGTCAGATTCAGGGGGACGTGTTGTCGGACGACTGGCGTGGCAGCCTACATCCTACATCCTAGGGGTGACCATTTCCTGTGTCCGGTTTTCGGAGTGAGCAGATGTTGTCGTTAGCCTGGTTGGTGATGTGTTGATCATATCAAATAAGAAAGGACGCCAGTAAACATAACGGCGTGACCCAGCGGCAAGGGAGTGTCCCATCGGATGGGGAGTCTCGTGACAGCCTCATGAACACAACGAACATCAGCGTCTGTGAACACTGTATCATTTTTTTGTTTGTTTGTTGTGTTGTTGTTTTTTTTTTTTGGGGGGTAAGGATGGATGGGTGAGGAATTACAACGAGCATTACTTGTAATGTTGGAAACAAGGAGTACTGGGAGTGAGAAAGAAGAGAAAGAAAGACGTCCAAATTTGCCGTTAAAACCAAGTTCCCCATATTGAGATTATAGATAGTCAATAGACAGACAGATAGACCGACAGACCGACAGACAGACAGACATATATATTTTTCATTTGTTCTACTTTATTTCGTCGGGTTTTTTTTGTTTGTTTTTGTTTGTTTTTTTATGTATGTGTGTTGTTTTATTTGTTTGTTTGCTTGTTTTTGTTCTGTCGTTTATTCTCTAAATATACAATGTGCATTCTATTCATCTTATAGTAAGTAAAAATGAGTCTGTCTCTTCGTTAGAGTCTGTATGTCCTGGTGGTGTAGACAGCTACTGTCCTTTTCAAAAACCCATCTTCAGTTACAATGCTGACTCTGTCTGAACCAGACCCTGTGGAACTGGTTTTATTTTGCCGTTAGGGGAACGCTGACCTTTTCATACACTGAACATATTAAAAAAAGACTGCACTGATAACAGCTCATCGGTGACCAGATGACTGCCACTGATTCCTGCCCACCGATTCTCTTCGGCTCCACAGAAGAAAAACAAAGCTGTTTGGTGCAACTGGCTCGTGTTGCCAGGATAAGGTGACGAGGAGTGAGGGGAGTGAGAAAAGCTGAGATGCCTTGCTAGGACAGCAACATTGGCGACTGCGTGCACCATGTAATTTGATTCTGGGTTTGGTCGGAGGTAGGAATACTGCGCAAGAAGGGAAGAAAGGGGTACAGGAGAGAGAGAGAGAGAGAGAGAGAGAGAGAGAGAGAGAGAGAGAGAGAGAGAGAGAGAGAGAGAATCTATAGGTTTGAAAAGGAACAAGAAAAGAAAGTAGTATAACAGTAGAAAGTTTTGCATGGAACTAGAAGTTAGGATATGTGTTTTCCGGATTAGCTTTTCACACAGAATGTTAAAAACAAAATATTTCATGGGATATAATATCAGGACTACATAATATAGTTAAAACATTCTATTCTCTTCCCCAAACAAGTAAACGTTTTAGATGTCTATTATCAGCAAAAAACAAGTTGCACTAGCAAGCAGTTACAAAAACAGATTATTAGAGATAAAGCTTTATGTCTTGTTCATATAGCTTTAGAGGCTGCTCTTTGGCCTTTTCTCACAAAAGAACACACGTAGAAAATAGCACGTAGAAAAAGCACCACAAAACAGTACGCACTATATAAACAATCTCTCTCTCTCTCTCTCTCTCTCTCTCTCTCTCTCTCTCTCTCTCTCTCTCTCTCTCTCTGTGTGTGTGTGTGTGTGTGTGTGTGTGTGTGTGTGTGTGTGTGTGTGTGTGTGTGTGTGTGTGTGCGCGTGTGTGTGTGTGTGTGCGTGCGTGCGTGCGTGCGTCAAGCATGTGTTTTTGCGTGCGCGCGCGCTTGTATGTTGACAAAAGTAGATTACTGCTAAAAGCATGCCGAATGTTCTTAAATCAACATTCTCTGCCCAACACACATGCTTGAATTTTATAAGATACGATTTCCAAATGCTTTTCGCTTTGTAGGGCTAAATCAGCGAGCACAAGAATTAGATGTAAAAGCCTTTGAATATCTTTCGTGCAGCGTTTATCGACTGCTTGTGGCTCAGCTTGGCAGATCAAATGCAACAGAGTGAAAGACTCGTCTTTTTTTACGGAACTGCTAAATCGGGTAGAAATCGTGAGTAATCTTCTTCTAGGTGTGAACAGACCAATTAGGCGTCATTGGACGACTTAAGCACCAAGAGTCACCGTTTTAGAAAGCTGGCAATTAACAGTTTGATATGTCTAATGTATAAATCGGAAGAGAACATAAATTACACGTTTTACTTCGTTGGTCTGCTCACAGTGACGATATACAATTTACGCACACTTATGTTTGTTCCATGCAACTATGCTGTCAGTTGTGAACGAAAATGTTGTGAGGAACTCGTGAGTATTCATGTCTCTATGACGAGACGCACAAATGTTGACGTGTACATTCTGAAGAAATCTTCTCATCTGAACTGCCGCTCCACTGAATCATAGGGAAGACGTCAGTTTGCTGGTGTTTATCTTGTTCTGAATTCGTTTTGTTTTGCTTTATCATCGTAAGGTATTTGTGAATACATCCCCGTTCAGATGAAGCTTTCGCTCTTTATTACAGGATGACAATGTTCAGTCGTGACTGGTCTGTGATTCTTTTTCGGTCATATCTGTGACCCAAATATCTGAAACTAGCTTATTGTGTTAGTTTGTCTGCCCTTTCCTGCCACCGATATCCACCCCCACCTCTCTCTCTCTCTCTCTGTGTGTGTGTGTGTGTGTGTGTGTGTGTGTGTGTGTGTGTGTGTGTGTGTGTGTGTGTTTCATCCTCTTTCAAATAATGCTTTGCTCTTGTAATTGAATAACGTTTCCTCCTCTCTCTCTCTCTCTCTCTCTCTCTCTCTCTCTCTCTCTCTCTCTCTCTCTCTATCTCTCTCTATCTCTCTGTAATCCTCTCGCGCGCAGCAGCAAGGCAACAACAGCACTGTCCAGACTGAAATCAGTATGGAAGGACAGCAACATGTCCATGTCACACAAGATTGAGCTCCTACATTGCACTGGTACATTCCATCCTGTATGACATGTCAGAGGTGGTAAGTCAGCGAATATCGTAGAGAGAACAAAGAACCCAGGCCATGGAATTGAGGCTTTATCGAAAAGTACTTTTCATATGTAGTGATCATGTCGCCAGTCAAACAAGTAAGCTAAACCATCCAGCAGCAACACCTCGGGCCGTATGAAGATTTGTTACGTTATTCATGAAAAGAAAGTTACGCTAGTATGTCTACCTGACAAAATCCAACGGCCTTGCCAAACAATCTTCCAGGGAGCTTTTGAGTGAAGGAGACGTAGAGGAAGACAGGAAAAGAAAAACGATGGAGTAACAACACCGCTGAATGGATAGTGAAACCGTTAGCAGAGACCCAGGACTTGGGGCACCACGGACGGAACCGTTGGAACCTAGCCAACAGTTCCTCAGTGCGGTGCCATAGGGATTCTTCACGCAGTAAAAGGGAGAAGAAGAATGCAGCATTTTTGTTTTTCAGACTTAGGTCTTCAGTTGGGGGTTTTGCGGAGGACAAACGTAGGCCTCTGGGAACCATGCCGCATTCGTTTAACTGGCTATTTGAGGAGCATTGTTTTCCGTAGCCTTTAGTGAACCTCGGGTACAAACAACTTTTCGATAATAGCTTCCTTACAGGGATGAAGGCTATCACCTTTTTTCCCGAAATCATGTGACAAAGGATTTGTACTAAATGGTTTCTTTGATCCAAAGGGAGGCAAAGATGGAACGACAGTAAAACATCGTTGGTGGTGTAACTGGATCAGGCGAGAGGGACTCATCTGCTAATCAGTTCTGACATTTGATTTTTTTCGGTGACAACGGTATAGAAAGACGAATGAAAGCAAAAACGCTTTTAACGATGAAAATGCTTGAGAGATTTTTTTTTTTTAAATTGTGTCACGTCTTGCGAGGGAATAAAGGAAGAAAAACAACGTTGATAGAGATACACACGCCTCAAAGTGTGTGCTGTTTTAAATGAGAAGATAGGGAATATGAATTTTTGGTGTTTATTATGATAAAGGTTAACATCTGCTCAGCTGCTTCTACATCTGTCTTTAACATTGGGGTTTTTATCACGAAGTTCTCATTGAAGACAAAATTGAAGCGATCAACACCGTTTTAATGCCTATACTTTATCAGTTATCCTGCACAGTTAGGATCTTTGCTTAACGCGGATAGCATTTTCATAAAGTTTCCCTCAAAAAATGTATATGTTTAACGGATTAGCACAAAAATCTAAACATATTCTGGTTATAAGACATTGCCTTGAACGTTTTAACAAGTCTCGTGAGGAGCAGACCTTCTAACTGACAGTATGAGGCAGTTGTAGCGTAACCACTGGTCAGGATGAGGGTGGCTGTGTTGGTTGTTTCCATTGATTCTTTTCATAAGTGCTTTCGTGTGGTGGATGAATTTATCTGGTGACAAAATTGTTTCTTTCCTTTAGTTATGTCTTCTTTATCAACTTTTGTTTGACAAAGCAGATGACACGGTTTTTTTTTTTTGTTTTGTTTGTTTGTTTGTTTGTTTGTTTTTTGTTGTTGTTTTTTTGTTTGTTTGTTTGGGGGTTTTTTTTTTTCTTTTTCTTTTTTTGCATGATGAATTTGTGATCTGCAAACAGGCCTGAAGGTATGTTATGAAAACAACAATATGATTGATTGATTATGATGGTTTAAATTCTCTCTGCTGACGACATTGTGCATCAGTGCCGTTCTCAAAGTAATCAATCTACCTCGTGCCGTTTTTTATCCTTCATTTGACTGTAAACTGATTTGATTTGGATACTTGGCTTTAACTTTAAGGAGAAATATGCAGTGAGGTTTGTGTTTTCAACATTACTCCCTCGACTAAAGTTTCAGTTGGACAGAAGCATGACTGCCTGCAATTACTCTCATTTGTTGTGTGGGTGATGTTAGGAGAGAAGAGTAAGAAAATGTACTGCATTATATCCAGATGTTTCTCCATGTACTGATTGTTGGCCTTTGAGGTATGCGCTTGGAACAAAATTTCATTAACTGCATCTGACTTTGTATTGCTCTGTGTGTGTGTGTGTGTGTGTGTGTGTGTGTGTGTTTGGCTCCTTTGTACCATATCACTGTGTCAGTGCCACGAGAGTTTGTTCCCTTTAAAAGCTCCCAGATTGAGGATGAAAGTGTCCATGTTGGTGAAAGAACCGAAATGTAGACCATTTTAAAAAGATACTCATTTCATTTTAATCCGTTCTTTTAATTTTTGTTTGTATTCTTGTGTGTGTGTGTGTGTGTGTGTGTGTGTGTGTGTGTGTGTGTGTGTGTGTGTGTGTGTGTGTTGTTGTTGTTGTTGTTGTTGTTGTTGTTGTTTTGTTTTTGTTTTTTTTTTTTTGTTTTTTTGGGGGGATTGTTTGTTTGTTGTTTGATGTTGTTTGGTTTTTTTAGGTATGATTATCCCCTAGTTTCCCGTAAGGTTTTGGCCCAAACATTGTCTTTAAAATTTAAAGGATCTGAAACACTAACTGGATGTTCGTATTATTGCTGTTTTGGGGTACAGCTGTATGGGACCGTTCATTCTCACAGCCTTTGGGAGGGACCTTCTTTGCCGTCCCTCAAGTTGAAACGTCCGCGCTGTAAACAAGTCTGTCAACTTTGCCCCACACCACGATGTGACAGAAGATCTGTGTGAAATGGTTCCTTAATCCAAGCGGTACACTTCCCCAGACGGAGAGACCAGATTAAAACGGCGTAGATGGCTTAACTGAATGAGACGCAAGGGGGGGGGGGGGGGGGGGGGGGGGGGTTGTCGGGTACATACTCGCTGACGCTAGAATTCTGGAGGCGAGTGGAGTAAGGGGACGGGAATAAGGGCAAGGTACAAGAGTTTGTTGGGGATGAAAGTGAAAGCCAGTGAAACCAGACATGCAAGAGGCTTCTTCTTGAGAGGAAATGGTGGTGAAGGCAGCATCAGTGGGGAGAATGGTTCCAAAAGGTAGGCTGTTTGAAGCAAGAGCATGAAGAAGTGAGGGGTTAATGTTGAAAGAATTTGCTGTATGGCAATATTCGCTCATTTTTTTCAGGAGTTCATTAAATCATCAAATACTATTTTTTGACATACACAGGTAACAAGTGAGTGTATGTTTCGGTTGTCCGTCTGGGGACGTGTTTCGGTTGTCCGTCTGGGGACGTGTGCGTGCGAGCGAGCGTGCATGCGTGTGCGTGTGTGTGTGTGTGTGTGTGTGTGTGTGTGTGTGTGTGTGTGTGTGTGTGTAATTGATGAAACTCAACACTGGCATGTTCAGAGCAAGTTTAACCGTGAACATAATCTTATTTATTAGCAAAACTCTTATCAAATTGACAAAATCTTTCCAGTCATTGCATGGGTGGATATGTCTCTAAATTGTAACGGTCGTATATATCTGAACGTTGTCGACAATAAAATAAATATTACAAATTGTTTTCTTGTTATCATGATGATCACTTAACATCTATGGCTTTATACGGTGATAGAACAGCCTACATGTTTAATGATATTCTATGGGAAAAATATGACAAATATCCAATTCAGTTTTGAGTATGTTAAGTTCAGACCATTAAATGCCATTTTTTTTTTTCAGAGGTGGAAATATGAATTGTGTATTACTAAATACAGAACTAAGACAGATAGATAGATAGACAGATAGACAGACAAAGATAGATAGATACGCGCGTGTACACATACTTAAATGCCATACATAGTACATTAAATTATTACGTCACGCCGATGATGCGCGTTTTTGATACGTAAAAAACTTCGACCACACTCTCTCTGACACAAATAGAACGCTGAAATGGACTTCGCACATTGAGAGATGCAGATGTGGTCATTCCGTATCTGGCAGAGGGGAGAGAGCATTGGCAACCAAGAATTCAAAGCCAGGATATTTCAGAGTGCTACGACGATCACGATTGGAGGGATGGGAAGTGTGTGTGTGTGTGTGTGTGTGTGGGGGGGGGGGGGGGGGGGGGGGGGGGGAGACTGGTGAAAGCGAGGAGATGGAGTGAGAGAGGAATAGGTGATAGCGCCTTAAAGCTGAAGAAAAAGTGGTCAACACAGAAGTGGGAACGTGTGAAGTCGTCTACAATAGTTAGCCTTGTGCTGACTGCTTGTCATCAGTCAGTGGTGGTGTATTACATTCCCTTCTTCTTCCCAGCGGCCCTCTACCTATCATTCAGCTGCACATATTTATTTATCACATGTGAATCCATTGTACGCAGATAACCTCTCTATTTCAAAAAAGAAAAAAAAAAAACGAACTGGAGACAAAAGCTAACCTATCACAATTGTTTTGTTTTGTTGTTGTTCTTAATGCATGTAGCAATATATATATAAAAAAAAAAAAAAATTAAAAACAGTTCCCTTCTTTATGGATCATGGTTGAACCATCGTCAAATGCTGACAGTTGTTACAGATGGTGTGCAGTGCATGTTTTGTTGTCTGACTCTCGCTCAAAAGTTTGGATGCGTGTACGACTTTTCCCTTACACACACCCACACCATACGAACATGGATAGCCAGGCAACACACGAGTTAAATTTCTTTTTTTTTTTTATGCAGCCTGAACCATCAATATGAATTGTTACAAAATCAGTACATGCTACTACATAGTATACTGATCAATTCACTCAGTTAGGACATCAATACATAAGACACTTCAATCATCAGATATCAGCGTATCATATTACGTATCTTGGTATAACTCACAGATCTCGCCGGCGCCGTCCAGTGTCTCACATATACAGTCAACACACTCGGTTCCACAGTACCCAAGCCACAGTCTACAGCACTAAAATAAGACAAAGAAGGATAACCAAGGTCCCCACACGATAACCACAGCCGCTCACAAACACAAGCTATGAAGAGGAAGAACCGCAGATTCGCAAGACACAGTAGGCCTAAACCATAGAAGAACTGCAGATTCACAAGGCACAGCAATCCATAGAAGAAGAACCGCAGATTCACAAAGCACAGCAAACGATACTGAATCCCCGGCGAACACGATTTCAGCCAAGTCCCCTAGAACACAATAAACTTCCACGTATTGTTAATCTAAAACAAAAAAT
>JADBJO010000022.1:620000-625000 GCA_016801955.1 Conus betulinus
TTCTACCTCCCCTGCGAAACCTCCAGTGAGCATGCTGGTGCACAGTTCTTTGACATTAACCGTGAGAATCCATGCGCCGCAATCTAGATGGTCCCACCGTTCATATCCTGAGGGATACGAAGTCTGCTCGTACATACTGGTTTGTTGTTAAAAAAAAAAAAAAATTTAAAAAAAATTAAAGAAATAAAATGGAAAAAAATGGGGAGTGGCATGGTCCGTTCGGCGTACCGACCTTTGCCGTAAAAGCGAACTGACTCTTTGTCTTGTCCGGGGATCTGGAAACACAGACACAGCTAAAAGGAACAAGATGTGGTAATGATGATCTAGGCAAATTTCTTGCTGTCAGTCATTACTTTCTTTTGTTGTCTTATATTCCATCGTTTTGCCGGCCGTTGTCACAGCGTATACTGGACTCTTCTGTTTTCGGTGTTTAGTAGGAGTCTGTATATTTGTGATGCCGTTTGTTCTTTGGTCCCTGAACTTGTACGCTGTGACTGATTTTATGTCAGATTATGTAACATATATAACGGTACTCAAATGTTGCACACACAAAAATTGGCTATTGCTTTTGTCATGCATACTGAAAATGTTTCCGTGGGGCTACAAATCTGAGTCTGGCATTAAAACACTTCTGGCGTGCATCCGTGGTGGAAAGGGGTTGGACCGGGTATACTGAAAATACGTGAGATCTTTTTTAAAAAAAATGTCCTTTTCTTCGTTTATGTCCTGGTTTTTGGTCAGTAGATGAAAAGTGTCAAGAAGGACGGTAGTAAAGCAAACTTTTTCGTTCAGTACTGTGCAGTGCTCGCAACGTCCACTTGCAATAAATGGCAAACAAAGATGATATGTTGAGGAAAAGTTATCTGTGATGCTAGAAATAAAATGGCGTAGTTTAGAGTAACAAAAAACAACATACCCATTTTTCTTAAATACAGCTATGCTGTAACATTATAGTGCTGCTTAGAATCCGCCAGCGTGGTCAGTTGGACTATAAGGAACATGAAACTGGACGCACACGGAAAGGGTTCAATATCTGTTGATGCATTTACCTTCGACATCCGAATCTTCCTTTATACGTACAGCCGCAAGAGATTGTCGACGTTACTTAAACATGGAGTCCACATATACTTTCATAATGCTTTGATTACAGCGTTACCATGTAGAAAACCGCATATTCCCGCAATGTTTTTCTCGCATGTTTGCAAATATCCATGCGCACATCTCTGCAACGCTGCATTGTTCATATAACCGAAAACCAATGATACTTCTGCATGACTGTATAACGCTACATTGTCTTTACACCATATCATTCATGTTTACCGACATATTCTTTAATAATCATACATTTTTCTTTTTCGCCAACAATGTTAACAATGCGGAAAGCTAATTGCGTGAACATCTGGCCACGCGGCTTGGACTGTTACGTTGAAGTCAGAGAACGTTTTCTCGTTGGCTGACGTTGCGAGCACTGCCGCTGAGTTGAAGTTGACCGTGGTGAGTAGTGTTTGATGGTGAGTTTGCAGCTTTGTTGGTAGCCAGGTGTTGTGATGGTGCAGTTTTGTGGACTTAATTACAGTGACTGAGCGGCCCCAGCGGCAGAAATACGACAGCTTCAAGAAAGGTATCTCCCCTTAGAGCATGGATTTTTTTTCTTTTTTTTTTTTTTATTTTAAAGCTTTGGTTTGTTTTTCGTTGATTTCTTGTCTCATCATCAAGAGGTTCATTGTTCTTCTGTTATTTCCATAGCTTGACAGTTTCTGAAAAGTTATCATCTATCTACTGTATTGTTCTGTGTGTGTGTGTGTGTGTGTGTGTGTGAGTGTGTGTGGGTGGGGTATGTGTGTGTGTGTGTGGTGGGCGGTGTGTGTGTGTGTGTGTGTGTGTGTGTGTGTGTGTGTGTGAGTGAGTGAGAGAGAGAGAGAGAGAGAGAGAGAGAGAGAGAGAGAGAGAGAGAGAGTGAGTGCGCGTGCGGTGCATGTGTGTTCGTCAATTTATCCAGTTATCGATGTTTCTTTCGGTCATCGTCTCAGTGACTTTCATAGTAACAGGATTTTTTTTTTTTTATAAAGATTCAGGTTCCATTCACATCGTTTTAAAGTCGTTTTACTTTTTCCAGCATTACTTTTTTCTTTCCCTTTCCTTTTTTTTCTGTATGACTCTTTTCTTCCTACGTTTTGTTGGTCTGTCACACTGCCTGTTTGTCCCACCCCCACCCCCGTCTTCCACCTCCCCTGCCTGCCTCACCTCTATCTTTGAGTTTCGATTTCATTGCCTGTCTCTCTGTAGGCCTGTGTATGTCAATATGTATATGCATGTTGTTTTGTATATGAACATGTTGGATCAAGTTGAGAGATTACAACCAACCTTTGTCATTTGCCGTAGTCTGCGTTCTACGTGCATAGAAGCGTTTCCGAATAACAGGACTTTGTTCCTCGTTGTTATACAGGCTAAACGTGTGACTTTGATATGGGAGGTGGCATAGCAGACAAACTCCTGCACCACGACAGTTGTGTGACATACAAGGGTAGGGGTCTAGCAGACAATCTCCTACACCATGGTAGTTGTATGACAAGGTAAATAGGCATCTTGTGGACAGTCTTTTTGCCATAGTCATCCTGTGACTAAGTAGGTTGGGGATCTGATGGACAATCTACTTTTTTTTTCAATCGCCTATTACCCCTCCTGGGGTACAGGCCGCCGACCAAGGACCTCCAGGCGTCTCTGTCCTGGGCTCTTTTTAACAGCTGGTTCCGTGTCATGAACAGTCTACTACACCACATTGATCCCGAAAGGTAGTGGAGTGAAGATTGAAAGGACAGTTTTGTACACCAAAATAATCCCCGTTAGATAATGGAGTTGGGATTTATTGGACAGTTTTGTACACCAAAATAATCCCCATGACATTTTTAGCGTCCAACTAAAACTGACCATTTCACCCAATCAGCACAGCAGCGCTCCAAATCGCAGCCGCCATGAGCGGAGTTCACCCATCCGGTAATTCTGTGGCATAGTTCAGAGGGCATCTAGGGGACATCTTCTACACCACGGTAATCCTGTGACATAGTTCAATGGGCATCTAGAGGACAGTCTTCTACACTACGGTAATCCTGTGACATAGTTCAGTGGGCATCTACAGGAAAATCTTCTACACTACGGTAATCCTGTGATATAGTTCAATGGGCATCTACAGGACAATCTTTTTTACTACGGTAATCCTTTGACATAATTCAATGGGTGTCCATCTAGTTGACAATCTTTTTCACTACGGTAATCCTTTGACATAATTGGGTGACCATCTAGTGGACAATCTTTTTTTACTACGGTAATCCTTTGACATAATTGGGTGACCATCTAGTAGCAATCTTTTTCACTACGGTAATCCTTTGACATAACTGAGTGACCACTAGGGGACAATCTTCTACACCACTGTAATCCTGTGACATAGTTCAGTAGGTATCAAGAGGATGCAGTCTCCTACATCACGGTAATCCTGTGAAATGCTTGATTGGAGATCTTGTGGACGGACAGACTCTTACACCATTGTAATTCTAAGGCAAGGTGAAGTGGGGATCGAGCAGACAAATTCTTACAAGTCTGTGACATAGTGGAGCGGGGATTTACTGGACAAATTCCAACACCACGTTAGTAATTTTTTTTTTACACTGTGGATTGGAGAGCCGGAGGAAAAGTTCCTACTCTACATCAATCCTGTCACAAAATGGAGTGGGAGTTAGTAGACAAATTTCAACGCTGTGGTAATCCTCTGACATTTTGAAGTGGGGATTTGTTGACAGAATCCTACCCCACGATAATCCTGTAGCAAAGTGGAATGGAGATCCGTTTGGTTCCCACTTCACCATATTTGATGGGTGCCACAAAGACCTTGGCAGTTTGCCAACGCTCACATGGGGCCAATGCGTGTGTGCATATTTCGGGTGATGATATATAATTTCGACGGAAATCATGATTGGTTAGCGAGAGGTTACGCATGTATCACCGTGCTGTTTTTATTCCTCACCTTTGCTTTCAATGTAAATAGAGAAGGACAGAAATCAAGACAAATGGTACACAGATAAATAGCCAATCTCTGTTTTTTTTAGCGCAAACTTAACAGGGTAGACCCAGCCGCCAAAGTGATGCTTTTTAAAGTCAGTTTTTAAATATTTAGATGCTCATTGCTTTTGTGAATCGATGAAGAAGCATCGAGACATAATTATTTGAGTTTGTTATTTCTATGTGGTATATGGGCCGATGGTTTTTACATAGATGTTATTAATGTCGTTTGCATTTGAAATGTAAAATAAGATAGCGTAAATGAAGCACAGCATAAGATAAAAAGAGTAGGCCCCGCTCTGTGAAGGGTCTCGGGTGATTTATACCGTTTATTTGTAGACTGCATGTTTCCCTATTGATAGATGTAGCGGTTTAAATAAATATACCTATGCATGTTATTTAGATGGCATCGCCTTTGTTGAGAGTAGTGATTTTTTTTTTTCTTCTCCAAATTTCCCTTCTATTTCGCCTCCTTCTTCTCCTCCTCTCCTTGTTATTTCCCTCCTCTCCTCGTTCTCCTCCTCCATTACTGGTCCGACAATGCATAGTTAATCGCACAAACCCATCCAGGCTTTCCCTTTAGTTTACGGTTTCCCTGATATTTACTTGTGAGATGTTTATAAGCATCTTTTGAGAATGTGCTTCTAAATTGTATATGTCAAGGAAAGCGGGAAACGCATCGATTTATTTCTTTGGGGAAGATTTCGTAACGCAGTTTTCTGCACCTACATGATGAACTATTCATAGCCAGCTTCAGGTCCATAGATCGTGATTAAACATAGCGCAACGAAAACGCATATACATGATTAACTATTTTCGGAACCCTTGATAACGGTGCAATACAGTACAATCAAAACAACCATCTTTAAAATCAGTTCACAATAAGACTTGCCAATATCAGGTTCATCTGGAATACTTTTTAGGGGGTGGGGGATGTCCTTATGTGC
>JADBJO010000022.1:627500-632500 GCA_016801955.1 Conus betulinus
GTCGCCAAGGTCTGCTAGGTTGGTTGGCAGTCGTGGGTGCTGTTGTTCTTTTTGCCGCTGCCGCTGGATGGTCCGAACCAAACACATCTTGGAAGGGAGACTCACAATCGTTGTTTCTGAAAGGCCTTCCTGCGTGTCAGCCAGTATTTGCCTCGTACTGTCTCTTGTATTGCGGGCCTGTCTCTTTCATGCGACTAACTGCAATTGCGGCCGCGATTTTGGGCTGGTTTGGGGCGTGGGACAGGTGCTCCCCCACCTCCTGCACCACTGCCCCATCTCTCAGGTGCAGTCTGGCCTTACATGTACCATTGTCACATCGCCAAAAAGACAATTCTGGATCTTTTGTACTGTTCTTATCGAAGCGGAAGGAGTAGCCATTGTAGCTAAACTTTTCTTTTCTCCGTATGCTTAGGTAGGACTCTGCAATCTCTGCCATGTTTCCACGGCAAAGAACGTCAGGAGTAATGAACAGAAAAATAACCCGATTTCAACTCAACTCCGTCTGAATATCAATCACACCACTCACAACCTCTCTCTCTCTCTCTGTCTCTCTCTCTCTCTGAAATATAACTCAAACCACTCATTCAGACCTGATCTGTAACTCACGAAGTGCTATCTCTCTCTCTCTCTCCACGACATTCCCTCCTTTTCCCCCATCATGGCGCTGAGATGTACGGCGCACGACATTCCCTCCTTTCCCCCATCATGGCGCTGAGATGTACGGCGCTGAAGTCTCCCGGCGCTAAAGTGTACGGCGCTGACATCCCCCCGTGCTGAAATGTACGGCGCTAAAAAGTACGGTGCTGAAAAGACGCCGCGCTGAAATGGTGGCGCTGAAAGGTATGGCGCTGTAGTGCTGGCGCTAAAGTGACGTGTCACCGGATTTCCATTCTGGTCCGAGACTGCATGACAGGGCTGAACTCTACGTTTACTATCATACTCTATCTTGGCGTCAACCAGGCCCGAGAGATAACAGACGCTGCAGTGTTGGTCATGAATTTGAGCAACACTGTCAGAGACGCATCCATTAAGTGGATGAAACTCGGCTGTGTGGTCTCAGTCTTCCAATTGAATTCTTAGCAAACTCAACTGTTGATAGGAACCGGTCGTGGCAGAAAAAATCCACAAATAAATGGCTCTGATGGGAATCGAACCCCAACAACCTCCCAGTCGGAAGTCCTCGACGCTAACCACTTTCCCACGGCCGCTTGTGTTCATCAGAAATTCTGGTCAGGCAGCTGAAGACAAGAAAGAAAATGACAAGGAAACATTTTGCTTTTGTTCTAAAATAGGAGGATAATACATGAAGCAAAAGGAACGGCGTTTAAATAACTCCGAAAAGAAATATCATCTCAGAGCATCCACGACTGAGGTGCAACAATGTGTGATTGCACTAAAACAGACAATAATCATGTTGCTCTCGCAGTACTCTTTACACGTGCTAAGTCTGGAGGGTGCCGACTACACTGTGAAACTCCAATGTACGCAAGAGGAGGCTCCATATCTGAGAATCTCATCAGGCATCATAGGGTAAGACATAAAAACAAAATTACAGGATAGTGTTTTTGTCCGGAAAACGGTAGAAACGTCCTTAAATGTCATACTAATATTTTTGGGTTTTATATGCATATACAATATAAATGATTCCCGGCAGCTGTTGGCAACACATGACAATGTTGGTGCTGGAGTATCAGTGACTATCTGATTAAAGCAGACTTGTCAGATGAAAATTGAACAGAAAACCCCGCACTCGCCGTCCGCTCGTAAATTCTGTATTCTGTATTGTCATAACCAAATGTTCGCCTCCACGAGGCTTCCTCATGGTCACCAAAAGAGAGGGGGAGCACGACATCACCCAGTAAAATAGGAACAATGAAAGTTTCACAAATAATTTTTTTTTCAGTTATGAAAACAAGGTTGAAGCGAACTACTGGCACTACGTCTTGCATGTCTCTTACACTCTTAAATCTAATGTGTGAAAATCAGTTCGATTGCTACCTTCTGTTGGGTGAACTACGTGAATCTTTTATCGTTACAACTCTTGTTTCTACTTTGGATGTTGAAGAGGAAACATCACAAATGAATATACATTTCATACTTTTCTTGGGACGTTCGCGTGTTCAGTGTTCGTGTTATATGTACGTTCTCAATTTTGTTTCAGTTCCAAATACGTCACCTCCAGAGGATGTACCAGACACGCGACCATGTGAGTGGGATAGAAATATGAGTATTATAATATGAATCTCTCTCTCCTCTCTCTCTCTCTCTCTCTCTCTCTCTCTCTCTCTCTCTCTCTCTCTCTCTCTCTCTCTCGTATTTTACCACCTTTCCACCCCCTCTCGTCCTCTATCCACCACACCCTTTTCTTACCATCCCAATCTGCGCGATTAACTCATGCTTCAAATCTCTCCCTATTATCATAATTGTACTGTGTGTGATATATAAAATAAACCGGCAGGCATCTCTAATATGCATATAGTAATCATTTAGCACACAAAAGCCTACACGTCAGAAAATTAATTTGCATTCAGTTATGACTTTATGTTCATCAACCCTCATATGACCTTATGTGTTTAGCTGTGTTTCAAGCGATAAATGAACCTGACATCTAAGTGCGTTCTGTCTGCATATGTGTCTATCTGTCTATCTTCTACATCCTTTTTTTTCGGTCTAATATCCAAATGTATCCTATTGACTCATTATCATATTACGCAGAACGAATTACTTATGTGTTTCAACAGGCGGATCTTAATCCAGCAGTGTAGCGAAGCGATGTTAGGATTCGAAGCGGATCTAAGGGAAGCAACTGTGATCAGGCTCATAACAAAAAAAAAGTGAGGGGGGTTGCAGGACATGGATAACTGCAGAGGGAAAGGGAGCGGTGGGGGGGGGGGGGGGGGGGGGGGCAAAAAGAAAGGGGGAAACGGATAAAACAGCCAGTATGGCACAACTGCTAAAGCTGAATATTACTTTGACATTTAATACCTCGTGACCGTTTCATTCTGAATCGACCTATGAGTCGTGATGTTCATTATCACCCTTTACAGTTAATTCTAAATCGTCTTAATGTATCCGTCAGGGGTTCATTTATACTCCCTGTATCGTTCAATTCTAAATCGGCCTTATATCTCGATTTTTAGGTTCATTTATCACCCCTTACTATTTAATTCCAAATTGATCTGATATATCGATCGTAAGGTTCATTCATCACCCTTTTACTGTTTGATTCTAAATCATCCGATCTATCGATCTTGAAATTCATTTGTCACCCCTTTTTACTGATGTATCCAAATCAGCTTGGTATGTTAATCATGAAGTTTGTTTTTATCACCTGTTCATTGTTAAATTCTAAATCGGTTTCACATATCAGTCTTGAAGTTTATTGATAACCCCTTAACCATTTAATTCCAAATTGGCCTAATCTGTCGATCGTGACGTTTATTTATCACCCCTTTACGGTTTCGTTCTAGATCAATTCAACATATCGATCATGAGGTTCATGAATGACGTAATTACCGCTTTAATTCCAAACCCGTCCGATATATGATGACGAGATTCATGTATCGCTCCTTAAACGTTTACTTCTAAAGCGACCTAATATATCGACGACAAAGTTCATTTATGACCCACATCCACGGGGGAAAAGCTCTATGGATCTCTGGAGGGCCTCACCGTACGGCGGACGTTCGTCAGAGCCTCAGGGGTTTTGTCTGAGTTTGCGAAGAACGTTTATGACCACTTTAAGTTTAATTCTATATCCGCCTGATACATCGATCGTGTGGTTCATTTATAACCCCTTTTACCGTTTCATTCTAAATCGACTGGTAAGATGATCATGAACTTTTACAATCCTTTTCACAGTTTCGTTCTAAATCGGCCTCACGTCTCAGTCATGTGGATAAACATCTTTTCCCTTTGTCACCTCCTATTGCACAGCGCTGACGATGAACGGCACCAATTTTTCGTGGAGAAGGGCGACCCCATCAGGCTGACCTGCAACGCCACGGGCTCGGAGGCCACCCCGGATGACCTCGAATGGTTCAAGGACGGCCTCAAGGTCACGGCCGACCGCTGGCAGCACGTGCGCATCGAGCGATTCCGGGCGGCGGGCACGGAGACCTTGGTGAGCGTGCTGGACAAGAAGTACAGCGAGATGAGCGACGCCGGGACGTACGTGTGTCGGAGCAGCGACCTGGGGGTCACCAGTATGAAAGTGCACGTGCTGAACGGTAGGCGGGGTCACGGTTAGTTGTGCAGGGTGGCAGTGGTGTCTGTTTCTGTCTTGTTGCTGTTGTAGTTCTTGTAGCTGTATTTAGTTGGTCTTTCTTGTTGATGTTCAGTGGTGTATAATAAATCCTCTGATAACGGCCCATTACGACAGCGATTTCCTCCATACAACGATGTTCTTTGTTATAGATTGTTTTTCAGTCCTAACATGTTTTATAGATTGTTTTTCAGTCCTTAAACGTTCATAGATTGTTTTTCAGTCCTTACATGTTTATGGATTGTTTTTGAGTCCTTAAACGTTAATAGATAAATTGTTTTTCAGTCCTTAAACGTTTATAGATTTTTTTTTTCAGTCCTTAAACGTTTATAGGGTTATTTTTCAGTCCTCAAACGTACATTGTCTTTCAATCCTTAGATATATAGCTGGGAGTGGAACAACATTTTTTTTCTTTTGTTGGAGGGGGGCGGGGGGGGGGGGGTTGTTTGTTTTTTGTTTGGTTTTCGGTGTTGGTTTGTTTGTTTTACTTTCCTTAACGCGTAAATTCAGAGGTCAATAAAATGTTAAAAAGAAAAAAAAAAAAACGATGAAACTTCTCTTTGATTGCGATTGGTTATAGTCTGCTTTTCCATTCCGGGAATACATATTGTTTTTCAATCCTTTACTGAATAGTGGGAGGTGGGCGACCTTTTGAGGGGAAGAGGGCGGGTTAACATTCTCCAACTCGTATGGCTTCAGCGATCGACTGGGATTTGAATAAATGACAACAATCAAA
>JADBJO010000022.1:637500-650000 GCA_016801955.1 Conus betulinus
ATTTTGTGTCAAATCGTTTGTAAAGTGGACTCTTTAACTTGTGTTCGAGCTTAAAAAAAAAAAAAATTGAAGGAGAATGTCCTCAGAATATTCAACAACACAAAAAGAAAAAAAAAAAGACGGTCTTGTGACAACTTTTGTCTAAGCTCATCGTATGGCTGATCACAAAACTGCTTGAATGTTTGCGTGATGAATTTAAATGTTACTTCTTTTTATGACTCAAATTGTCGGTCACAACACCAAAACTGCATTTTGATACTGAATCAGAAGATCCGGGAATTGGTTCTGGCACAACGTGTTTTCTTCTATTTTCTTGAAGATTTTTTTTATTTGCACTTGAGATTGAGCTGGGGGGGGGGGGGGGGGGGGGGGAGAGCAGTAACTTGTTTCTGTTGTTGTTGTCGTTGTTGTTGTTGTTGTTGTTGATCTGACCCTTCCAAATAGTTTTGATCAAAGAGTTCTTAAGGGCTGCAATGTGTCTGTCTGAAGAACAGTGAGTTATGGCAATCCTGGCCCCCGTCTCTGCACGACTTTAAATTAACGATGCTGATCCCACCCCACCCCCACCCCCCCCCCCCCCCCCCTTTTTTTTTTTTTTTTTTTTTTTTTTTTTTTGTAATCAGTCGAACAGACTTTGCCTTCATTCGAAGATCAGAGCATGATTCCAGAAATCCCTTTCTGCTACGACGAATCTTACTTTTGTTTTCAGGTGGATTTTCTATTTGTGGTACGCTGTCGTCGATTGCTCTAAAGCCATGTGACTTGACTTTGGAGCGGCTGGATCAGGGTCAGTCTTGATATGGTTTCTTCGGTGGGCTGGGCTTTAAGTAGCGTGACTTGGCTTGCCTTATTTTACTAGATTCTTATAAAGCTTAGAACGGCACGAAGGGGAGTAAAGCTTAGTGCATCAATACCAGACTGACTTTTCTCCCTTGAATGTTCGATCAGACGTCTCCGTGACACTTGCTGTGGGTGGGGTAGTGGTATGGCGGTTAAAGCGCCCACCTAAGAAACCAGAAAGTTCCGTGTCGGCAGTTCAAATCCCACTCGGCACGGGAACTCCTCCTCCCACCCCCACTACCTACCCCCACCTCTTCTTCCACTGGAATTTGAGTGGTGGCTTTGGGTACTAGTATTTCAGATGAGACGGTGAACCAAGATGCCGTGTGCAGTGGTACAGTTCGTGCGCGTAAAAGAGCGTACAGCCACGACTCTGATTGTCTTGCGATGTTGACAATTGTCATCACAGCGCGTGACACCGTGTTGACATGAACAGTGTAATTCTGACCGCTTTTTGACTCTTTTAAGTTGATCGTAGAATTCATTAAAAGACACAAAACGATTGTTCTAAATCATGTTGACCTATGCTGCTGAAAGTCATCTGCACTGGCGTGAAATAGCGTTGACAATGCATTCCTCTCTGGTGATGCTAGGTTACCAGGTGGCATGAAAACAATGGGGACAACAAGAAAATCGCTCTTGCCAAAACATGGTACGATGTTGATTACTCTTTTCAGGGAGATCAAAAGAATTATTCGTTTTGCGTACAAAACTACGGCGTAGACTTTTGGACTGAACGGGCCCTCCATACGTGTGCCATGAGCTGGGGGCATGAAGGCTTCCGACCATTTGTCTGTGTATACTTCCAGATTCGGATAGCAGTTTGTTACTCTCTAGCTTGTTCGCATATTCTGTTCGATGTTCCGTTAGGAGTGTTATCACTGCCGAACGTCTGTTTTCGTCTACATGTTTGCTTTCTTCTTTGTCTCTGTATTTCTCTTGAATGCTGTCGGAAGGGTTTTTTCGTTGTTGTTTTGTTTGCTTTGTTTTGCTGTGGTTTTTTTTTTTTTGTTTGTTTTTTTTTTTTGTTTGTTTGTTTTTTGTCAGTCTTCCTGTATTAACTTACGGTTCATAATTCATACAGTTTTCCATATGTGATTGGTAATGATCGTTATTTCAGCCTGAAACATCTTTTTTGACATCAACATTTCAGTTTTGATTGCTTTTGACTCCACAAAGGCCGCAGCTATGGCAGACCTGCATATTCAAAGTAACATTTGACAAGCTTAACGAATTTGGACATTCTGAGCAAAAGCAGACTATTCTTTTTTTTTTTCTCAAATGGTAACGCCTGAAATTTCATTTCTAAACGAGTATGCAGCTGGGAATCTGAAAAAGGTGGGGACGATGCAGTCAGTTTCCAAGGCTGTATTATGTACCACACGGTAAACTAATTGCTCAAGTCATCAGCACTAATCTGAGAGATTCATACCCTCATTTCTTCCCATTTTATTTCTTTTCATAAATCTGTTCAGGAAAAAAAAAAATCGAGGAAAGATAACGCTTGTCTCTCCAACGCAAATAGAGATACCTTTTCTCAGTTCATGGGTCAAGCAACTAGATCTAGAGAATGAAACATTTGATGCGCACGCTTGGATAACGATCGGGATATCGACTGTCTCCATATCAGACGTCGTTTCACGTCCATATTTTAGCTTTTTTTTAATCTCTGAACTGTTGACCGGTACGGTAAAAATTCCTTTGAATGTCCTGCCGGTTGCATCTGTCCCGTGAAAACGGCGGGGTCACTCTTACTTAAAGCGAGCTCTAACACAGGTTACCTCTCTTGCAGATTTTCGAACATCGTCTTAACTCACATTGTAATGACTTTGTTTTTGTTTTTGTTTCTTTTTTCTTTTATTTCTACTTACTGACAAGGTGGAAGATCTTACACTTTTATTGTTATTGCTGTTCAATGATTTAATGTATCATCGGATATTTTCCAGTCTGTCTTAGAAATGACAGGGCTGAAGACAAACAGCAACTGAAAATATGTGACGCTGAAATGTCTTTCGATTTACGAGATCCATGAAGGATCTTTCACATATACCTTTCAGTCTGATCGGTGATTCAGTTTTACAGCCGACGTCCTCTCATCCGCTTTTGAAACTTCTCTATTTACACAAACCACAGCTCAATGAATCGATAGATACTAATCTTGTTTATTTCATATATACCTCTTTTCTTTCCGCTTCATATGAGAAAAAATGTGTTGCTCTCCTGTTTTGCGGTATTTCTAAACAAATTTTGTCTCAAGCTCTCTGCGCTCAGCATTAAACCATCCTGTCTTAGCTGAGATTGGAAGATCATCGTCGATGATGCTGATAATTGTGTTGATAAGAGCGAATTTTCTCGTATCTCAGCTTTACCTTTCAGCTGCGTTAAACACCATGTCCGCTTCTGACAAAGTGTACTGGTGCAAAGTTACTGTCTGTCCTCAGAACACAGGTAGAGTGTCCCTTCCTTTGCCCCCCTCTCCGGGTCTGTTTTACTTCCAGCACCGTGTTTAACACATGATCGATGATTTATTTGAGCTGGCAATCTTTATATGCATGGGTTATTTTGATATGATGCCGTAACGTTTGTTTTTCATTCGCTCATATTTGCTTTATATCTACTGAGCGCATACGCTGTCTTGAAGTATTCGTATTGATGCCGAAAGTCATTAAGTTCAATTCACTTTAATATCTGCAGTGGGATTTGATTCATAATTTTTTTTTTTTAAGAATACCATCAAAATAGCATAATGAAAGGCATATGATACAAGAAGGCATAAATCAAGAGTGGTCGTCTGCTCCAAACTCTGTGCACGTTCTTACTCCTCTTCCCTTTCACTCCCTTTCTCCTCCACACACACACACACACACACACACACACACACACACACACACACACACACACACAGAGCGCGCGCGCGCGTGTGAGCATGTATGCATTAAATAGCGTGAAATGCATATTGTAAAAAATGGTAAATGCCACATGCCTCATTCGCGCTGCCGCATAGCTCAGAGGTAGAGCACCGGACTCGTAATCTTGGTGATCCTGGGGTTGCGGGTTCGAATCTCTGCCGGGCCGTTTCGGTACAGAGGGATCTTTTTTCCCTCGGAGTTAAACATTGGTTCAGACCCCAAATGAGGCTATAAACCGAGGTTCCGTCTGTGAACGCTCGCATAACACATCTTGCACACACGTAAAATCCAATCACCAATTTTCGGAAGAGAAGGCTAGTTTGGCCGTTGGTATCGATGACACGTTGCACATAACATGCACCTTCCCCAGAGTTGGAGTATGGCTGCCTTAAAATGGCGAGATAAAAAAAACGGTCATACACACACAACTCCACTCACCTTTGTTGGGTAGATGGGATTAATCCTTGCTTGTCTATACAGGGAGTGTCATCAGGAGTATCAGCCTGCGTACACAAAAAAAAAAAAAGAAAAAAAAAAAACTCGCGCTACCCATTGATGTAAGAAGTCTTTCATCTATTTGAGGACACACACAGGATGGCAGTTTAACAGTCTGCCTAATCACTGATAACATTCTCTAAAGGACAACGCAGCTGCCGTTTTTTTTTTTTGTTGTTGTTGTTGTTTTGTTTTTTTTCTGCAGTTTTTGCAGTTTGGGGATCAGTTTGTCGGTGACGGAAAATGCATACAAACCGTTATTCGTTAGTTTGGTGTCTTTGAAGGTCGTTGAACCAGTAGCATGGTAGGTAGCTTCACTGTCAGAAAAAAAAAAAAAAAAAAAAAAAGATGCGTACAGTAAACCAGTCAGACCATTCGTAAATGATATATCCGACCAGTGAGGTCATCTTTTTTTTATCGGAGAAAAAACCCTAATTTACCACGACAGATAATATCACGGTGACGTTCAACGCGTTGACAGGTTGAGAGACAAATCAGGCAGATGTTTTAATGCCGTAAATGATATATCCGTCCGGTGAGGTCATCTTTTTTTTCTGAAGAAATCCCTAATTCATCACGACAGATATCTCACTGTGACGTTCCCCGCGTGACAGATCGCGAGACAAATCGGGCAAATGTTTTAATGTCCTCGTGATTCTGAAAGAAAGGGCACGGTACTCCTTCCTTTCTCTCGGTGAAGTCATGAGATCAAGAGCGAGCTGGCAGACTCGTGACACTCCCACCTCATTGGCTTTGAGGCTTCCTTGCCACCTGCTGACGTTTTCAACGTTAAAATTTGAACAAAGATTGCCACACGTGAATCAAATGAAGGCTGGAGAAAGAAAAAAAAATCGTGAAACAGTATGAATTGAGAAAGTGAATACAGACGAGTTTTGGACTTGCAAACGCTGTTAGGAGTATACTCGGAAGTGGGCGCTGAGTACGCTCTTCTGTTGCGAGTTATGTCGGAATGAGTTAGTTGTAATTAGTTGAACACCGTCTTCGTTTCTGTCAAAATACATAGAAGCGAGTAGCTGTCCTTAAAACAAGGGCAGTAACTATGGCCCGCGCGATCTCTCGGAGTGAATGATCCACTTCCCCTTATGCACGTGACCTTCGGCTCTATTCACTTCCAGCATTGTGTCTGCTATGATATATGACTGATTTTTTTTAACTTTGCACCTTTTGTGTACATTTTCAGTTTCGTTGAGATGCCGTATTTCATTTTGATTTCGTTTATATTTGTTTATATTTTCTGAGCACAAACTCTATTCGGATCTATTCACAATAATTCCAGTCGCAATCTAGTTCAGTTTATGTTAATATCCACAGTGAAATTTGCTCTACAGTTTTTAAGCGATACCAGCAAAACAGCATTGTGAAAGATATATTGTCGTAAGGAAATTGAAATGAATAATATTCGTCAGCTCCAAAATTCTATACGCATTCTTAAACCTCTCTTCCCTTTCATTCCTTCCTCTCACCCCACCCCCTTCAAACATCGTCGGGCATGGGCGCGTAGCCATCCAGCAGCAGAAAATGCTTAACAGAAAATAAACGTCACGTGCCTCGTTTGCGCTGCCCATTTGAATATAAAGAGACTTTCATCTCTTTGAGACACACTGACACAAAATGGCGGGGTTACAATCTGCCTGATCACCCATAGCAGTTTCAAAAGGGCAACGAAGTAAGGCTTCTTTCCGCAGAATTTGGGGATCAGCTGGTTGGTGTCAGAAAACGTGTCCAGAATCTTATCCATAGTTTGCTGTCCTTCAACATCGCTGTCGTTTGGTAGCCTCATAGGTTTACACACACACACACACACACACACACACACACACACACACACACACACACACACACAAAGTATGCTAGAGTTGTGAAGTAGGTCAGTAAGACCATTGGTGAACCTAATGCCCGCCCAGTGAGGTCATCACTGGTTTTTCGTCCGAAGGGAACCCCAGTTGATCACTATAGGTATGTTAGCGGTACATCGACCGCATAGCCACTTACAGAGATTCATCGGGCAGACGTTTTGACATATCCATGACTCAGAAAGACAGGAAGCAGTGCTCCTTTCTTCAAGGTGAGTTCATTAGCTCAATTGACAAGCTGGCGGACTCGTGGCACATCAGTCTCATTGGATTTGAGACCTGCTTGCACCTGCTGACAATTTCAACGTTTTCAGTTTGAACAGATTCTACCGCGTGCAAATCAAATGAAGACTAGAAGACTGATGAAGGAAAACGAATGATGAACCGTGGTATTTATCGAGAAAACATTAACATAGACGACTTGCAGACTTGAAATGCCATTACAAGCATACTCTGAACTCGGCGCTCAGTGACCCTCTGCTGTAACCAGTTACCTCGGTATTCATCCGCAATCCGTTGAACACCATGTTCTCTTCTATCAACGGACGCTGGTGTATCGGTCCTTAAAACAAGGCCGGTAACTATGACTGCACAGTCTCTCGGCGTGGAGGATTTCCTTCCCCTTCCCCTGCATAAGCTTCGGTCTCTGTTTCGCTTCCAACAGTGTGTCTACTGTCACACATCATTGATGATTTGTTTGAGCTGAGCAACCTTTGTGCACTTTGGTAACTTTGTTAAGATGCCCTTTTACTTTTTGATTCGTTCATATTTGTTCACATTTTACCGTGCGCATGCTCTGTCCTGAGAACTCACAATAATCTCAGTTCAGTTCAGTTTACTTTTAATATCCACCGGGGAATTTTCTTCACAGTTTTAAAAAAAAAGTCACCAGCAAAACAGCGTCAGAAATGGCATACGACGTAGGTAAATGAAATCAATAAAAATTCTGTGCACATTTTTACTCCTCTCTCCCCTCCCCTTTCCCTCTTCCTGTGCGTGCGCGCGCGCGCACTCACACACACACACAGGGATAGGGACATGCATGCATCAAACTGCGTAAAATGCGTATCTTTAAAAAGTAAATGCCACGTGCCTCATTCGCGCTTCCCATTGACGTCAGCAAACTTTTTTTCGATTTGGTGACGCGCACAGGTTGACAGGTTAACATTCTGCCCAATCACTGAGAGCTTCTTTAAAAGAGCAGCGCAGCAGCCGTTTCTTTCAGCAGTTGGAGGTTCAGCTGGTCGGTGTCAGAAATTGAATACAAACTCGTATCCGTAGTTTGCTGTCCTTCAACGTCGCAGAATCGGTTAACTGTGCGGTAACCTTGCCGTAAAAACACACACACACACACACACACTGAAGTATGCTAGAGTTGTGAAATAAGCCGATAAAACCATTTGTAAACCATCACCACTTTTTTGTGTGTTTGTTTGTGTTTTTTTTTGTTTTTGTTTTTTGGAGATTGGTCAGGCGGACCTTATAACTTCTCCGTGACTCAGAGTAAAAAGGGCACGGTACTCCTTTTGCCTTGGTGAGATAGTCGAATCAGCACCCAATCATGACAAGTCGGCAGACTTTCCAACGTTAAATTTCAAAGAAATATTGATACATGCGAATCAAATGAAAGCTGGAAGACTGGTGAAGTTAAACAAAAAAAAAAAAATCGTGAAACATGATATGCATTGAAAATAGAAACGTGAAGACGAACAAGTTTTGGTCTTGGAGCCACACTTAAAGGTATACTCCTAAGTCGGCGCTGACTGACGCTGTGTTGTTACGTAATATCTCGGAATTCGTCCGAAATAGGTTAAACACCAGGTTCTATCAAAGTGCACTGGTGCAGGTATCTGTCCTTAAAACTATAGCCCGCATAATCTCTCGAAGAGACAGATTTCTTTCCCCTTACTTACACAACCTTCTGCCCCCTTTTGTTTACCTTGTGTTTACTATATAATACATGACTGATGATTCGTCTGAGCTGAGCAACATTGTATCTACTATAATACAACACCAATGATTTACTTGAGCAGAGCAATCTTTGTGTACGTTGATAACTTTGTTAAGATGCGGCGTTCCTTTTTAATAATTTGTTTATATTTGTGGGCGCATAGGCCTACTCTACCCGTGTAATTCACAGTAATTCCGAAATAAATATTTAGTTTACTTTAATATTCACAGGTGCGTTTGCTTCACAGTTTTGTTTAAATCACTAGCAAAACAGCATTTTGAAATGCATATGATGTAAGCAAATGAAAATGAATCATAGTCGTCTGCTCCAAATCCTATGCGTACTCATGCTTCTTTTCCCATCTCCCCATTCCTCCTCCCGGCTATGCACCCAAACACACGCACTCACACACACGCACGCACGCACACACGCGCGCACACACACACACACACACACACACACACACACACACACACACACACACACACACACGCACACACGCACGCACACACACACACACACACACACACACACACACACACACACACACACACACACACACACACACACACACACACACACTAACACACACACACACACACACACACACACACACACACACACACACACACGCCCATGGATATGGGCATGGGCATGGGCATGTGTGAATATTATGAAATGTTTGTTAGAAGATGAATGTGCCTCATTCGCTAAGCCCATTGATGAAGTAGAGAGTTCACTCACTCAACTATTTTGGGACACACACCGGATGACAGGTTGACGTTCAGCCTAATCACTGATAGCCTGTTCAAAAGAGCAATGCAGCAGCTGATTTGTTTGTTTGTTTGTTTGTTGTTGTTGTTGTTGTCGTCGTTGTTTTTTCGTGGAAACGGCGGAGTTTTGGGTATCAATCGGTAGGTGTCAGAAAATGTGTGTAAAAATCTCACTCGTAATTTGCTGATCGCTGAAACCATCGTGTGGTAACCGCAGAGTAAAAAATAAATAAAGAAATAAAAAAGAAAAAAGAAAAGAAAGAAAAAAAAAAAAAACGTATGCCAGAGTTGTGAAGTGGTAGTCAAATCATTGGTAAATCTCACCGTGGCATCCCCCGCATTTCAGTTTGAGAGACTAAACGGGCGGACGTTTAATCATGCCCATGGTTCGAAAAGAAAGGACAGATTCTCCTTTCTTCAAGGCGAGGTCATCAGATGTGAAACCAGCCATTCTGTGACCGCGACTGGGCAACTTCCGTGAACGACCAGACGAGAAGTTCTTGACCCTCGAAATCGGCCCGCGGTTCACAGTTTGAACAGTCTTTGCACAAGAATATGTTCATATGCTATTAAAACCACTGCTTAAAACTACAAATGAAATACAAAAATATATGCTTTCTGCTGTTGAAAATGTTTTGCTCGTCTATTTGACTTAAGTAAGTGTGTTCCGGCGACGGTCGAACCGAGCACTTTGGTTTTTTCTTCGATTGTTACCCTGCAGTCTTAGAACGGACAGTGCTGAATACACCACCAAAATGAAAATGAGTTAAACAGAAACATTTGTTGTCGTCTGTATTTTAATACAATCCGCAGATGATCTCGTGTAACATTTCTACTCAGTTACACTTTTTTTTTTTTTTTTTTGACTTGTGTGGTCTGCTCTTGACAGTTTTTTTTTTTTTTTTTTTTTTTTTTTTTGTTACAAACCATTGCACTGTAAACCATTGTTTTTTTTATATTGATTGTAAATGTTTTCTTTTTTACACTTCACTTGCGAAGATCATGGGGGAAAGAAACTGAGTGGTTCTCAATTTTGGGTATTTTTTCACATTAGTGATGTCGACAGCTCTGTCGGAAGACTGGATGTCGTGTTCCTGAATCAAATCAGCTTTTCCCTGTTAAGGTCGTCACATCGGTGTTTCTAGTAGACTATTCTCTTCCATCAGCTTCTTCTTTCAGCAGCTGTGTGTAACACCGTGTCCCTTCTGGAACTAAAACTTTTGCGAGTTATGTCCCCAGATTTCAAGACAAGGGCAGTAGCTAGGGCCAGCACAATCTCTCAGAGTAAAGGAGTTACCTCTCTTTATCCACGGGTCTGTTTTGCTCCCAGCGCTGCATGATAGATGGTTTACGGTGATGATTAGTCATGTCTTAAATCAGCTAAGCGAATTTTTTTTTAACGATTATTGACAATGTTAAGATGCCGTATATTTCTTCTTTTTTTTTTTAATGTAAACCGAGCACATACACGAGCCTGGAATATACATAATCACAGCGAGACAGCCGTTCAGTTTAACAATACATTTCCAAAGCGAGAGCTGAGGCGTCTGATGTTTTGAAAACACTTTAGTCAAAGACTGCTTTAAAATAATCAAAACGAATTCAAAGTGCGCGCGAGAAAACTGACATTTTTAGACTTTTTTTTAAAGATAAGTATTTAAGAACAACGAGTCTTCATGAAAATCTAGGTGTTGTCCAAAGGCCCCAAAACATTAGCGCTAAAACCCTCAGGTCCTAGCACTTTGCCGAGTTTGGTCTGTGCCAGCCATGCATCTGCTTCCCTCTGTCAGCCGTTGACCATCATGTGGAGGGATTGAGCTGTGTGATTATCAGCAGTGGCCAACCTAGCATAGCGTCGGTTGACGTTATACGTGACAAATATGAATGTGGTTTCCGTTTTCCCCCATTCCCACTACCCTCATCGTCTGCTAGTCTTGAATTTACCTCTGCCTGTTCTGTTCCAGAACTGAACTTTTTCTATTTTTGTATTTTCCTTCTTCTTCTTCTTCTTTTTTTTTTCCTTTTCTTGTTTTTTTTTTTTTTTTTTTTTTTTTGTTTTGTTTTGTTTTGTTTTTTTGTTTTTGTATTTGTTTTGTTAATCTTAAAGGACAGTTTCGTCAAACTTTTCTTATCGATGTTAATGCTAAATTTTCTTTGGAACTGTTAATCTTAAAGGACAGTCAAATGTGTACCATTGTGCAAACTTTTGTGTGATGTTGATGCTAAATTTTCTTTGTGTGTGTGTGTGTGAGAGAGAGAGAGAGAGAGAGAGAGAGAGAGAGAGAGAGAGAGAGAGAGAGAGAGAGAGAGAGAGGATGTGTTGTTTCTGCTGGGTATTTGTTACCTTTTTTTTTTCATTTCCATATACAAGATATTTACCAAGAACAAATATTTGTTCCGGAATCATGTTGATAACTTCAAAATAGGGTGTGCATAACGTAATTTGCATTTATAACCGTTGGTAAAGAGTGCAGGAGATCATGAACTTTCCACAGTCCCTGCAGCTAGCGTTTCGGGAACAGTTCCACATCGAAATCACCAGACAAGGGATGAACCGTTTTAGTAGCCCTCCGCTGTGCATTCTGCAAGCAGAACAAGCCGCGAGATGTGTGCGTGCGTGAGTAGGGGTGTGTGTGTGTGATTGACATTCTCTACCATCATCTGCTTACAGATTCTCTGGCGGCGACTCAAATGTGTACCACTGGAATCGTAACGGTGCAGTGTGCTACTGAGCAGAACACTCCCACGTCGTTGGATGACTGGTTTGGAAATGTAAAAGCCTGCATGGCCGTCGCTGTGTCCATCCTGCTACCAAAGACGTTGTGTTGTTAACTGTGCAAAGCAACTGAACCGATGAACAGAAGAATGAATGTCCCAACGACGCTGAGTGAAGTCACCAGCAAAATTGTTTGAAAACTAGTTGACAGCTCCGTCATTTGGAACTCTAACGAGACACAGGGGCATTTGAACACTGGTTTTTAGGGGGGGGGGGGGGGGGGGGGGGGGGGGGATAGCGCGTTTAGGGCGAGGGACCCTCCCAAAGACGTGCAAAATCATTCAAAGGACGTCGCCGTCGTTACTCAGCAGGACGGAAGTGATGTCAGAACAAGGTCACGTGACCTGAAATTGCGGCTGACCTGCGTACGTGTGCATGCCAGCAGGTTGCCACTTGTGTGGTGGAGTTATTTGATATTATCAACTCTCAGTCGCCGAGAAAATGACTTCTGGGGTCAAAAGTTGAACGGGTACAACAAATGTTTTTTTGACGGGCAACAAACACGTTGCGCCATTCCCCAGACAGCGACATTGGTTGTGAAAACTGAGAAAGGAACTCACAAAAATGGTGTCTTGCAAATTATCGAACGTTGTTTTCTCTCGTAACCTTTTTCTTTTTTTTTCCTTTTTTTTTCTGTTCTCTTGTTCACTTAGTCTTGTTTACTTGTTATTCGCTTTGTGATATTTCCAGCTTTAGAAAATGCATCCACAACATTTTTGTTTTGTGTGTGTGTGTGTGTTTTCAGAGACATCAAAGGGCTGAATTAAGACGCTAAAGTAGAGGGAACTCGGGTGAACCCGACACGTACGTCTATCAGTGAGCACAGCTGTGCCTGGGTAGGCTATACTGGAAAGAGACGTTTTGCTGATGACACTATTATCG
>JADBJO010000022.1:655000-682500 GCA_016801955.1 Conus betulinus
ATACATTGAAGTTTACGGACGAAAGTAGGATTATTCATTGCAAGGTTAACACCTGCTCATATAGGCTTGCCTCTCTGAACAAGCCGTCGCAGAAGACGGTAAGCATCGGAAGGGGATTATGCCGTGAGGGGGAGAGATGGGGGGGGTGGAGTGTAGAATGTAGAATGACTCCGGGGAGGGGGGGGGGGGGGGGGGGGGGGGGTCGAAGCATGACCAACGGCCCTCGATGATTCGAAATCAATATCAGTGCTGAGACTGTCACTATGTCTCTGTTGATGACCACACTGCAGTGTTATACTACATTGCACTGCATGACCGTGATGACCATACTGCATTATCATACTGCATTGCACTGCATAACTGCATGACATACTGTAATCATACTGCATTGAACTGCATGACCGTAATGACCATATTATTATACTGCATTGAACTGCATGACCGTAATGACCATACTGCATTATTATACTGCATTGCACTACATGACCGTAATGACCATACTGCATTATCATACTGCATTGCACTGCATGACCGTAGTGACCATACTGCAGTATTATACTGCATTGTACTGCATGACCGTGCAAGAAATTTTATGTTTGGTGGGCGAATATTGCAAAGACGTGGGTCCACTAACGTAGGCTTAAAGCAGTGTCATTCAGTATCATCATCATCATCACCACCATCATCATCATCATCATCATCATCATCATCATCATCATCATCATCATCATCATCATCATCATCATCATTATATCATCATCATTATCATCATCATCATCATCATCATATAATCATAATCATTATCGTCATCATCATTATCATCGTCATCGACATCATGATCGTCATCATCGACGTCGTCATCGTCGGTTGAGGAAGTCCTTCATTGCAGAGCATTGCTGTTATTCTAAAAATAAATAAATGAATAAATAAAAAAGATACTACGACGACAATTAACGTTATTACTGCCTCTGCCTCTGCTACCACTAATGCTGCTATTGCCACTGCCACTATTACTACAACTACTACTACTACTACTACTACCTACTACTGTTGCTTCTGCTGCAGCTGCTGCTTCTCCTATTCCATCTCTATCTCCCAAATACAACTACTTCGACTTCTGCTGCTGCTGCTTCTCCGCCACGTCTTCCTCCTCCTCCCTACCCCCCCCCCCCCCCCCCCCCCCCTTCATCCTCCCCCCGTTCCTTTTCCCCCCCCCCCCCCCCCCCCCCCCATCCCCTTCCTCTTCCTCCTCCCTCCTCTTCCTTCCTCCTCCTCCTCCTCTTCCTGTCCTCTCCTCTCCTCTTCCTCCTCCTCCTCCTCTTCCTCCTTCCTCCTCCTCCTCTTTCCCTCCCCCTCCCCCCTGCTCTCTTCCTCCTCCTCCTACTGCATTGCTGCTACTACTACAACTCTTAGACTACAACTGCTACTATGCTACTACTACAACTCTTAGACAACTGCTACTATGCTGCTACTACTACAAACTGTTAGACTACAACTGCCACTATGCTACTACTACAACTTTTAGACTACAACTAGTACTATGCTACTACTACAACTCTGAGTCTACAACTGCTACTATGCTACTACTACTGCATACTGTTGCTGCTATTGCTGCTACGACTACTATAACTAACCACTATTATGCTATTATCGCTACTACTACTACTACTGCTGCTACTGTTGCTGCTGCTTCAGCTACTATTACTTTATTACTAATGTTGTCGGTACTTTACGAAATAAGATTATGCCTTTTCTCACACGCAATCGTTCATCGGCTCATACTTCACTCATGCAGTGGCATACACCTATAGAGACAACACTAACTCTATCCATGCATACTCTGTATGTAATACTGCACCTTACACACTGTGGATGTAATACTGCAAGCATTACACGTGCTACGCGTAACGGAAGAGGTGTGTTTTCTTAAGCAGACCCTCAATATAGTGAGAGAATCTGAATGTCCGGGAGACATAAAGTCTTTTGTTCCACACAGCTGGTGCGTGGATATAAGCAGAGTCATGTATGTGTAAAGCTAGACTTGCTTTCTTCACACCAACACCGCTAAAACCGTCACCATCACCATAAGAACGTCGTCAAAAGTAGCAGGTGCGAGCGTTCCATGTCCACCTTGATCACAAACCGTGACAGACCAGACTTGACCACTGTAAAATCCTACATTAGATAGATAGATAGATAGATAGATAGATAGATAGATGTTGATAGATATATATAGAAAGATGTGGCAACAATTTTTTCCACAGAGGTTATTAATATGTGACCTGCCGGTATGAAATGTCATCCACGGTACCATCCCGGTACCCAAGAAAACCTTGTTCAGAGAGATGTCCACCTGGTGTGGTCTTTGAATTTTTGAAAGAAGCTAACTTTTTTTTTTTTCATCCGATCTCAGATTTTACAGAAGGAGGATTTTTAACAAAGTCTCCGGTGTGTTTTTAGAGGGTGTATTTTAAACGGTTGTGTGAATGAGGGTGGATTTTTTTGGTTGGTTGTGTTATTTTTTTTTTTCAGTTGTCTTGTGAGTTGAGTTGACTTCAACGCAGTAACAGCCCTGATATGGCCCTTAGCGGTCGGCTGGGCAACAAACAACATTACCTTTACCTTACCGGGGTGACATTTGCGTACTTGGCGTCGCATTCTGTAGCGCCACGTCGGTACAAAATGTCACTGGGTGACATCTTGTACCGCGGTGACGTTTTTGTGTGGCAGTATTTTTCCCCCAGTAAACACAGAATCTTTTGCATACAAGAACCCATAATCATGATAATGATTTTATTTCTGCTTTCGTCATTACCATCATTACTGTTGTCGTTTTTTATTGCTGTTTTATTTTTACAGATGTTGGAAGCTCACATTGTTGCTGTCGTTTTTTTGTCTTCATCGTCCTTGCTAGTTTTGCCGTTAGTGAACTTGTGACCCGTATGCCGAGCTGCAAAAAAAAAAAAAAAAAAAAAAAAAAGGAAAATCTTTTGACAAACGATCTGCAAATATAGTCTTTTTGTGTTAGGCTTTTATTTTTCTTCTATTTGATGGATCGTCTGAATGCTGTCCAAGTGACTCCGCAGTGAAGTTCCTCCTTCGCCAGTGTTCGCCATATTGTGCGAAACACCGTGATGTGATTGTTATGATTTTGTGGATCATACACTGTTCGGATGGGTTGCGTTTTATTTTATTTTATTTTATTTTTATTTTTTATTTTTTTTTTTTGGGGGGGGGGGGGGGGGGGGGGGGGGGCATTTCAGTTTTGTTTTATACAGTCTAAGGAACACATTTTTTCCCTCCAATTTTTCTTTTTAATCTTCTAATTCGCCTGATTTATTCTTTTTTGTTTCTTTAATCTTGATTGTTATGGTTTGTTGTTGTTGGTGACCTCCGGACAGGGCAAGGGTGCTAAAACGGTTCACTAAAATCTGTAATAGAAAGGAGATTAGAAGAAAAACAAGACAAAGAAGAAAAAAAAGAAGCAGCAGCAGCACGAATCAGAATATCAAGTGCGCTTTCTTGTACGACGCGACAGAGGGCTCTACACGAAACCAGGAGGGAACTCGGTTAAGCAGACCTCAGTTCTCCAAAGTTGAAAGCCGATGGATCTGGTTTCGCGCCGTGGAAATTTAACGGTTCTGTCCTTGAGCTACATGCGACCTTTCCACCAACTCTTATTGTTTGAACTGGGTGTGTAGCAGTGTTCGCGCTATCTTGCTTAGACACAAAACGAGCCGAGAGACGTCGGTGATAAACGTAACCTCCCTTTGGCGGAGGAGGCAACGCTCATCGGATTGATTACTTTCTCACTTACAAGAGGATCAGACGGAAGCCGAAGAAATCTGGCCCAGTACCGCAAGGAAACAGGACAAAAAAAAAAAAAAAAAAATTCTGAAAAGTGTTTTTTGGGTTGTTCGCTTGTTGTTGTTGTTTGTTTTTGTTTTGTTTTGATTTGTTTGTTTTCGTCAAGAGCACCTTCTTCCGGAGAGCGAGGAGAAGAAAGGATGGAATGGAATTTGAATGAGTATAATGACCAAAAAGAAATTATCATGTCATCAACAAAACATATGTGATACCCACCCACCCCCCCCCCCTCTCTCTCTCTCTCTCTCTCTCTCTCTCCTCTCTCTCTCTCTCTCTCTCTCTCTTTCATCCCGCCCCATCAACTATTTGCCGATCTCATTTTATCACCAGAAACTCATCTCATTTTCCTTCTCTCCCCCCCCCCCCCCCCCCCCCCCCCCCCCCCCCCCCCCCCCCCCCACCTCTGACCGCCCCTTTCCCCACTCCCCCCCATCCCCCCCCTTAACAACTTTGGGGCCACCCCCCCCCCCCCCCCCCCCCCCCCCCCCCCCCCCTCCCCCACCCCCCCCCCCCCCCCCCCCCCCCCCTCTCCGTCCTCTCTCTTCCCCCCCCCCCCCCCCCCCCCCCCCCCCCCTCTCCCCCCCCCCCCCCCCCCCCCCTCCCCCCCCCCCCCCCCCCCCCCTCCCCGGTCCCTTTACCCCACCTCTGACCGCCCCCTTCTCCACTCCGCCATCCCGGGCTAACAACTTGGGGCCACTGTCGATCTCTAAGAAACAAAAAAGAATGAGAAAAACTCTCTCTCTCTCTCTCTCTCTCTCTCTCTCCTCTCTCTCTCTCTCTCTCTCTCTCTCTCTCTCTCTCTCCCCCACCCTCTCTCTCTCTCTCTCTGGTCACTCTTGGTTGTTGTCACACACACACACACACACACACACACACACACACACACACACACACACACACACTCACACAAGACAAAAATGATCTACTCCGCTAAAAGAAGATGTTTACCCGACGAGGTTTTTTTTTTTTTTTTTTTTTTTTTTTTTTTTTTTTTTTTTTTTTTTACTTAAAAGAAAAAAAAAAAAGAGGAAGAAGAAGAAGTTTCCTGCCGAGTGTCAGAGACCTCTAACCGCACCGTCATGCGATCGACTCCATCTCAGCGCGTCTTTCCCCTCTGATCACGACTCGTTGAGATCCGAGCTTCCGGAGGGAGAGAAAAAAAAAAAAAAAAAAAAAAAGAAGTTCTAGATGGAGTTCGTTGACAATTGCTGAGAACGGCAGTGTGGGTGACTCTGCGACGGAGTGTTTTCTTTCGGGTTGGTAGAAGACGCGAAGTTAAAGATGATGCTGGATGGAGAATGCGCAGACCTCACCATGGCGGAACGGAACGGATTCGTGATTGCCTGTTTAGTTTCAGATCAGCCCCATGCCAGGGTCCGCACCAGAATTTTCTTGAGGAATCCGTGTCCTCGGGTCACATTCAATCTTTCCGCCAAGCGTGTGGGGTGTGGGGGGTGGGGGTGGGGGGGTGCGTGCATGCGTGTGTGCGTGTGTGTGTGTGTGTGTGTGTGTGTGTGTGTGTGTGTGTGTGTGTGTGTGTGTGTGTGGTGTGAGTGCGCGTGTCCTGTGTCACCTCGGTGGCACTGCACCCACGCCGCTCCTTCTGGCTCCTCATCCACTCCCACAGCCTGGATTGCCCCCCCCCCCCCCCCCCCCGGCACCGACGCGCCATGGGGGTTCTCAGTATCAAGTCGCCGGATAGCAACCGTCCAGAGGAGACACTGCACTGCTGCAGAGTCAGTTCGGTGGTATTCAGTAGTGCCTGCTCTGACCAACGTGTGCGGGACACCGCGAACTAAAACCTCTACTGACGACAACAATCGCTAATAAGTCGTGTGGAGCCAGACTGAGTGATCTCTCCCTCCGGAGGACGTCGTCACGTCCGTCCAACGACAATGCCCATGAACTCGTCAACACCGGTGACGACGAATTTCGCCAAAGGGCAGAGACACGGAGAGGAAAACTGAGGTCACCATCCTTCCCACCACGTTTAGTTGAAATCGGTGAAATAGTTCATGCGTGATCTTGCTGACACGCGGACAGGCAAACAACGAACGAACGGGCCAGCCAACGCAGATGAAAATAAGATCCTTGGCGCTGGTTGAGTTTTAATGCTAACTGCACCCAAAACCGGCCCGTTAATAATGCTTTTCAACTTTTAAGCCAGTAGTAGCTTATACGTTGATAGTGGTAGTGGGTGGTGTGCGCGCGTAGACATCAGCGTGCGCGCGCGCGCGCGCGCGCGCGCGCGCGTGCGTGTGTGTGTGTCTGTGTCTGTCTGTGTCTGTGTGTCTGTGTCTGTCGTGTCTGTATCTGTGAGAGAGAGGTACATTTTGTGTCTGTGCGTTATTTAAATTTGCATTTACCGTTTGAATCATTCAGCTTCATGCAATCTCAGACGGTTAGTGTTCAAAGGCGGATTGAGCCTAAGGAACTGCCCTTCTTCGGTCTCCGCCTTCCCTCCCTCCCTCCCTTCCGCTCCGCCGGTACGTTAGGTGTTCGCAGCACCCTTCAGAAAGCACCAGGTTTATTTCACTCCCCACTCTCACACTGTCTGTGCACTGCAGTCACCACTCTCTCTCTCTCTCTCTCTCTCTCTCTCTCTCTCTCTCTCTCTCTCTCTCTCTCTCTCTCTCTCTCTCTCTCTCTCTCACTCTCTCTCTCTCTCTCTCTCACACACACACACACACACACACACACACACACACACACACACACACACACACACACACACCACACATACACGCTCACACTCATACACCCACGCACACTTACACACACAAACGTACACACACACACACACACACACACACACACACACACACACAACACATATTCTCTCTCTCTCTCTCTCTCTCTCTCTCTCTCTCTCTCTCTCTCTCTCTCTCTCTCTCAATCATTTCTCCTCCCCTCGTCTCTTGCCTCTGTTCCTCTGGTGTCTTCTTGTTGTGGACCTGTTATTATTGTTTGTATAGCCATATAGCTTGGCTCAGCTAAGGCGAATTAAACCTTTTGATGTCCTGTTTGTGCAAAGAGAGCCCCGCCTCTGAGACCCCCACCCTCCATCCCTTCCCCGTCCGATTTCCGTTTCCCCTCCCCTTCACCTCTCCCGCCTCTCTGCCCACCCTCCCACCCTTCCACCTTCCTCAGCTCAACTCGAACTCACTTTGGATCCCTTGGAAAAAAAATCTTTGGATCCCCTTCAGAAAAGGTGAAAAACTGACTGATCCGTCATGTGTGTGTGTGTGTGTGTGTGTGTGTGTGTGTGTGTGTGTGTGTGTGTGTGTGTGTGCGCGCACGCGCGAAGTAACGGAAACCCCGTAGATTTCCTTGCAAAACATGTGTGTGTGTGTGTGTGTGTGTGTGTGTGGGTGTGTGTGGGTGCCTTGCGCGCGCGTGCGCGCACGCGCTGTGTGTGTGTGTGTGTGTGTGTGTGTGTGTGTGTGTGTGTGTGTGTGTGTGTGTGACAAGTTTTCTTGTTCGCATACAAAACTCCCAGGTCGCTACTACTGATTTATGTTTACAGAAGAACTGCACCCACTATAAACGCGTTGACTCATATAAATGTCCAAGCTATGTATACTTTGTGTTTACTGACGTCTGGGCACGCACGTTTTACACTGGGGGTGGCATGTGTTCTTTTGATTATACGCTGTCCCGTCTTCGGGTCTTTGGCGCATTGACCGTTGCAACTGATCGATGTAACACACCTCACTGCATGCATGGATAGTTTTAAGTTACTGACGTGAAATGTTAATTCTTCCATAGCATTCTGTCTGTCCGTCTGTCTCTATCTCTGTCTCTCTGTCTCTGTCTCTGTCTGTCTGTCTGTCTGTCTCTCTCTCTCTCTCTCTCTCTCTCTCTCTCTCTCTCTCTCTCTCTCTCTCTCTGTCATTCTGCGTTCTAATCCTTTATGTCGTTGCCAGTTACAGTTGTTTTGTACAGATGGTTCTTATTCATGTTGTTTATGATGCCTGGCGGAGTCTTCACTTGGAAACATGATGTCAAATAAAATGCCAGTCATTGAATATTGAACGTGTGCACGTGTCCTACAGTGTGTGTATGGTATTAGTGCGTGTGTGTGTGTGTGTGTGTGTGTGTGTGTGTGTGTGTGTGGAGGGGGGGGGGGGGGGAGGAGGGGCAAAGGGGGCTCGTGTATGTGAACCACCAGCAGTGCGGCTTCATATATGCGCCATCCCTATCCACCACCTCTCTCTCTCTCTCTCTCTCTCTCTCTCTCTCTCTCTCTCTCTCTCTCTCTCTCTCTCTCTCTCCGTTTTGTCTGTTTTGTTTTGTTTTTTAAGTTACGAATTTGTTTGGGCAGGGAAGGTGGGGGTTGGGGACAGTGGATTGAGGGATCTTGTTTTCTTTTCTACAAAACCAGAGGTAGGTGTACAATCCAAAGTGTTAACAAGTAAAAAGGACAGAGAAAAAAAAAAAAAGCAAAACTACAAATGTCTGTAATCAACAAATCTCGGAACCTGATTCATTTTTTTTTATGAACAAATATAAAGAAAAACTATTAATGCAATATGTTTTTGTTGTTATTTTACAATGTGTCAAACCAAAACCTTTAATGGAAAGCAATAGAAGGGAAACAAAAATCAATTATGTTTTTATTTCTGTCAAGTTGGGTGGTTGGTTTACTTTTTTTTTTATCTTTGTTTGTTTCTTGCTTATGGGTTTTGCTTATGTTCAGTTGTTTTTATTAGGCCTACTGTTACTGCTTTGACTGCAGATTACATGGCAGTCAAGAGTTCCCGCAAACGGGTGCTTCACACATGTATTCTCTGCACCTAGCACAAGGATCCGGTGGAATTGTTCACAGGCAGCAAGCTATACAATAAACACGTGCGTACGCTCTCAGACAAGACTGACTACTCGGGATTATCATGTAGCAAAGCTTGACATAATGGCCTACCACGGCTTCGATCTAAATTGCCTTAATACATTTTTTCCAGAGCCAAGCAACAGGCACTGAGGCATACGATAGGGAAAGAATGGGTGGAGGGGACGGGAAGGTGAGGGAGGGAGGGTTGGACGTCCCAGAGGCAGACCAAACATGGTCAGTCTAGAGGAGTGGTCATGTTACCACATGTTGGTGTCTAGGTATGCGTGTCGGGCGGAGGCTTGTGTTCATATTCTTCCTTTCGTTGTTATCATCTGAGAAGAACAAAAGAAAAAGACTCCCTCAATCTACATCTGCTTCTTAATGGTCCTATCCGCACCTTCGGGTGTACTTTTTCTTGTTATATGATTTGTTTTGTGTTGGGTGGTTATTTTCAGGGGGGGGGGGGGGGGGGGGACTGGGGCGATCTTCGTCTTGCTGCTATAGACAATACTGCTGCGCAGACACAATCAACAGACAAGACTGTCGACGAAAGAGGATTAAAGCAGTACAAATGAAGGGGACAAAAGAAAGTCTCTCAATTGAGCTGTTTATGGAGTTATTTCCCTTGGAAGACCTGACCAAGTGTCTGTGTAGAAGCGCATGCGCGTCTGACGTCAAGAACCACTGAGGTCACAGGTCAAGCTGTTTGGTGACAGATTTCTGCTAAAGAAAAAAATGAATGAGTTTTAATACACTGGTGAACCTCACCACTCCTTGAAGGGAAAGCTGCTACGTTTTGACGTACGTGTCGCAAGTGAAGATAACGCCCGAAGTGGAACGACACAGGTGAGTACCGTGTTTACTTTGTTCATGACGAAATAATCGATAGTATTGTGTTTTGAAAAGTTTAGCGCGCAAGTTCACAAGTATTTTGGTGGTAACAGAAGGACCGTCTCGAAGTCTAGACAGATACAAGAAACTTTCAGTCAAGTCAAGTCATATTTGGGTCCGAGCTCGCATACGCCGCTGCTGACTAAAATTTTTTTCACAATGTAGTCAGAGGAACAACTGAAGTGTTTCATGAAGTGTCAAGAACCGTGAACATGGAGGCCCTTCGGCAATCTGTAGGCCTAGGGCTTAATGGCAAGTTGTGCGCGACTCGGTTTAGTAGAATCCTGCCATTATTTATAGACCTACGTTACATGATACAGGTCCACATAACTGTTTATTATTTAGGCAGTGTTAATAACTGTTATGTATATGGTGTGTTGTCGATTAAGTATCATGTAAGCAGTATATGTACAGTTTATGTTGTTGTGGAGTTCGATTCTCCCCACCAGAAAAAAAAAATGCAAAAAACAAACCTTCAAGTTCAAATGTCAAACTTATCCATGATGTTTTGACGGTATTAATTTGACAAACTCAAGCTTTCACTTGGTTTAATCCAGACTGGTGTATGGAATAATGAATGGTATATATATATATATATATATATATATATCCACATACACACACACACACACACACACACACACATATATATATATATATATATATATATATATATATATATATATATATATATATATATATATATAAACACATATCTGAAAGTTAAACCTAGTTCTACAAAAAACCACCCTGAGTGTCATTGTCTGTATCTATGTGTACATAGTCTAATCATAACAGAACTGGGTTTTCATTGATACTTGTTTAGTGCAGGTCAAATAGGGTGTATGTAGGCCAAGCCAATCCAAGCAGTTCAGATTAGAAGCTTTACATGGCTTCAGAAGGTTGAAATTTTTCTCTAGCTAATTATATTAGTTAAATTCCTCCTATCTGCAGCCTGCAAAAGATTTTTTTAATTACAAAGATAAACATCAAAACAAAGACCAAGATCTGGCTACAGTTGCTGTCGTTTATGTACTTTACCCCTCTATACTCGATCTGCGTTTGCTTGCTGTTTTGAATATTTGATTTTTTTATAAGATTGTAGTTTGTAGAGATGTTTTCATACAGAAGTGAAGACTTTGACTATGAGATGAATATGCAGTAGACCTGACCATGAAATAGACCTGACCATTAAGCTCACAGCTGCAAGCCAATGAGCTCTGACCAGACTACATCCAGTTTAGGCTTATTTACATCTAAAAATAACTGTGTCCGACCAAGATGTTTACAACAAGTCAGCTTCATGCACAGCAAATGAGGACAAAATTGGCAAAAGATTAAAGGACAAGGTTTTCATAAACTCACAAAGAAATGATCGGTGGATATAAAAAAATTTTCAAGTCGTTTAACCCACTGTTTAGTTTTGATATCTACCTGCCCACCTGTATTAGCACTCATCTAAGATGACCCAGCAGTTGAATTTGTGCACCCCTGGTTCAGATGAAAATCCTATGGTAGCTTGTCAATTTTCATAAACGACAGTCTCATTGTCTGCAGAATCATCAAGGAATAAATGGTTGTGAATGTGAGTCACTGTAAAGACTTGTTGACCACAGTGAGGAAAAAGAAAGCTGAAATATGCAGACACATACATGTACAGACATGAAACAAGAACAAGCTAGACTGACCAAGCCTGTACTCAAAAAACTAGTGATGGGACAGAGGAGGTGGGGCAGACAGAGAAAGAGGTGGGCAGACAGAATTGCTGAGTGGAATGGGAAGAGCTTTGCAGCATTTCCAGACCTGCCTGATTTACGATTATCCATAGTTTTTACGTTTCAAGCTCCAGATGATCCTACTGTGGCCAGAAGAAAAGGGGGGGTGTGTGGTGTTGGGGATGGGGGGGGGGGGGGGGGGGGGGGGGGGGGGGGGGGGGGGGGGGGGGGGGGGGGGGGGGTTGGGGGGGGGGGGGGGGGGGGGGGGGGGGGTAGGGTACTAAGGGGACTAAGGTTATGCAGACTGCAAATCTATAATTTCAATTTCATGTTGTGTCAGTTCACCTGAGGTATACAATACATGCCGTCTGTGGGACTCATGGGAATAACAGTAATGAGATGCTGGTGTCAAATGGCATCAAACAGACACAAACTGATTTTGAATCGGAAGTCAGTGGCGAAAAAGGAAGCCACACTGGAAAGCATGTGGTTACAGCCCGTAATAATGGTATCTGTCCAAGTACAAAGAAGAATGTCCTGTGCTGAAGCAGAGTACAAATGGTCAAGTCTGTATCTTTTGTATGTCCTGTGCTGAAGCAGAGTACAAATTGTGTCAAACCTGTATCTTTTGTGAGCTGTTTGATGCTATTACAGACGTCTCCAACAGGAGAGGGGGGAGGGGAGGTGTGGTGATGGGGAAGTAGGGAGAGTGACTGATGGTTGTTGATGTCATATGTTATCCCAGGCACTTCACTAAACTGTCAAAGGTGGAGACATTGTGCAGGGTTCGTGACCCTGGTGAACATGGGGATCAGTGTCAAGGACAGATGTTCAGCTTGGCTTCTTGATGTAATGAATGGCTTCATCCTCAACAGGTTTTAGAAAATAGCACATAGTATAGGATTCTCCATTCAGAGCAATTTTGCGCCATACACGCAGTATTGCTGGATTAATTTTGAAATTTCAGACTGAGAATCAAAACACACCACAAAATGTTTGCCTACATACATGTCTGCGCATCAAATCAGTGTGAAGTTCCACCATTTGATGGGTTGATGAGAGAGCTTAAAACTTAAATGAAATATGGGCAATGTTCTGTTTAAATCGTGCTCTTCTCATAAGAATACAACCGACTGCATTTTGACCAAAGTTTACCTTTGCATGCGTCAATGGTTTTGAACTAAGTTATTTCAAGGGAATAGATTCTTACACACACACACACGCACATGCACACGCACGCACGCACACACACACAGACCACACACACACCAGACCACACACACACACACACACACACACACACACTTTCACACACACACACACACACTTTCACACACACACACACACACACACACACACACACACACACACACACACACACACAGCATTATTAGAAATCCTTTAAACATTTTTGCTCAAAGCATTGACTTGCATGTTTAATACAACAACGACAACAAGAAGAGAAGTCACTTGTGAAAATGGTATAGCAACTTATATGAAGTCAGCAGCTAATTCCAAAGACAGAAATGCTTTTGCACCAGAAAATCAGGTGTTCAGTTCTGACCCGTATACAAGAATGGCACGTTTTTGATTATCTTTATATTATCTTAAAAAACACAAAAAAAAAAAAAAAAAAAAAAAAAAGAATTGAAGTAGAGGAATGAAAACCCTTAAGAAAAATTTTCATGGGGCATAGTTTGTAAGCTACTTCCTGAAATCAGAAGTGTTGGCAATGTTGATTTCATAAAGATGATATATATATCACATAACCTGCAGGGATATGGCATTACCTTGATTTAAACATGTTAAAGGATAATCTGTTCAGTCAGATCATGGTCTTTTTCCCAAGTACATGCTCAGCATGGAAGATGAACTACTGGAAAATGAAGTAAAAGTAAGTTACTGCTGATGTGTCTTAAGGCAGTGTTTTGGATCTACCTTACTATTTTGATTTGATGATCATAAAGTGCTTCATAATAAAACATGTTTGCAGATGATACAAAAGTTAAGCTTATTATGCAACAGTAGAAATGTATTTCGTCAACAAAGCATTGAGAATTTTTCTTGGAGTTGGCAGATAAATTTGATAAATACTAAACAGTGTCAAGTGCAAAAATAGCACGCTGTCAGTAGTCACAAATCTTATGTTAACAATTAACTATTAAGAAATAATGCAAACAACAATTCAAAAAAGAATAATGATGATAATAACAAAGCAGTTAAATAATCAGAAGGGATTGGGGAGATGAGAAGAGTATTGAGATCAAGAAAGTGATCAAAGTCACAATGATAAACAGTCTAGCCAATCACAGAGATCACATAATGGCTGAAGTGAAAGACAGTGTTAGATGCATGTATAAAAAAAAAAAAAAAAATATATACTAAACTGTCAGTAGTTTTGATTTTTTTTTTTCAATGATGATGATGATAATCAATATCATTTTTAAGTTACTAGTGTCTATAGTCAATATTGAAATGGTGCTAATGTTATTTGAACCTTTCCATTGAAGAAAAGCATAACTGTAGAAAGTTTAATAAACCAAGCAAAACCAAGCATGTCAGGATAAAAAAAGCAGTGAAGGTGAATATTAGACATGTGATAAAGTTACAGTGAACTTTTTTTTTTTATCTTTTAAAAAGAATAACTGCCACAACTTAGCAGTAAAGGTGAATATTGGACATGTGGTAAATTATGGTGAACTTTTTATCTTTTACAGGGAATGATTGCGACAACTCAGTGGTAAAGGTGAAAATTGGACATGTGTGGTAAAATTATTTTGAACTTTTACTCTTTTAGAAAGAATGATTGCCACAGTTTAGCAGTAAAGTTGAATGTTGGACATACAGTAAAAGTATGGTGAACTTTTCATCTTTTAAAAAGAACAGTTGCCACAACTTAGTTGTAATAAAACCACTTGTCTGCTAAACTGGAAGTTTCAGTTTGCAGTCTACCTTCAGTTGATTGCACTTGCAGCCTCAAAAATATTTTGAAATTGAAAACCCGATTTCAGTAGGTGGTGAGAATTGTATGATTTTTTTTCAGTCAAGCCCTGTCCCACCACAGTTGCCATCCTTGCTCAAATTATAAACACATTTTAAATCAAGCCTTCAACTTAGAAAATGTACAACCACGTAGAGAAAACATACAGTTTCAACATTGTTCAAACATGACGTCGAACAGGATGAAGTGACAGCATTGTTACTAAGTCTGCACCCACTGTATTCATACAAGTGTACATGATTTTCATACCTATTTATCAGAATACATAAATCATGTTTAAACTCGAAGCAGGAAGAGACAGAGGAGGGGGGGGGGGGGGGGGGCAGACAGAATTGGAAGGAGCACAGTCAGGAAGGTGAAAGAATGAATGTCATTGTCATTGCCCCTCTCAATCATTTCGACAGAATTCATCTAAAGATGTTTTGATTGCATAGTGAGACTAGCCATTGTAGGTCATGGTGCATGTTGCGCATGTGTGCATATATAATTATATGATGCATATCCAGTTTTCACGCATGTCTTAATATATTATGTCTTTACACACGCAAAATAGTAAGATTGGTTGTTGATACTGGTTGAGTTTTGTTATGTGTCAGTCTGAGCTAACAAAATGGTAAAGTAAGATGTAATTATGACTTAGGAACAGATGGTCAGAAACATATTATCCCGAAGGTATTGCTGTTGTGGTTATTGTTGCTTCTAACAATAATTGATGCAAGCTGCAATGCTTCAACATAAAAAATGTTTTGTTTTGGTTTTTTTCCCATCGACAAATTTTAAGATGCATGTGTCCTTCTCTCTCCCTCTCCCTCTCTCTCCTCTCCCTCTCCTCTCTCTCTTCCCTTCCTCCTCTTCCCTTCCCCCCCCCCCCCCCCCCCCCCCCCCCCCCCCCCCCCCGCTTTCCATCCATTCTCCCAATCCATTCGCCCAATTTCGCAAGTCCCTCTTCACCTTTCTTGCTCTTGCTTACTCTTCTACTCTCAATATGTCTCTCTGTCTGTCTATCTGTCTCTCTCTCATTCTTTCTGAATCTCCTCTCTCTCTCTCTCTCTCTCTCATCTCTCGCTCTCTTCTCTCTCTCCCTTCCCTCCTCTCTCTCTCTCTCTCTCTCTCTCTCTCTCTCTCTCCTCTTTCATTGCATGTGGAAGAGATCAGTAAGATACAATCAACAATGTGATCATTTGAGTGGATGGTCGAGTTAGTCTTACATTAGTTACAATTTTTTTTTTTTTTAAACATCTTTTTGCATTACTCCTGTACGTGAAGACATAAGGAAATGTTAAGATTTTATTTTGTTTTTGGTTAAGCTTTGATTTGATACAAACTGGAATGAATGTGTGCTATTTGTTTGCAGGGAATGAAGAGGCAAATGTTATTGTTCTGTTGCCCCCTCCCCCCTTGTCAAAAGAATCTCTGTGGTAATGACAATAAAATATCAAAGTGTGAAAAGTGTCTCTCTCTGTCTCTTGTCTGACTCCTTTATGCCTTCTCTTTTTTTTTCTCTCCTTAATGGTATGACTACCATTGATTTAACCATGTTCTGTCAGTGATATAAACACATGTAGAGACATTATAATTATACAGAGTTTCTAGACATAGAATTCAGTATTTTCGAAGGCTGCCAATATATCAAGTCATGGTGGTTTTCACTCGTGAAGTATGGTGTAGTTTGTAACGCAGAATCAGAATGTTTATAGGGTAGAAGACTTTTAAAAATGGTGGGGGGGGGGGGTGGGGGGGGGGGGGGGGGGGGGGGGGGACTAATGTGAAGGGGGGGGGGGGGTGTGACAAACTTAAAAGAATGTGATTTGGAAAAAAAAAAGAAAGAAAAAGAAAAAATCTGGTGTCACAGATAAAAAATATAATTGCACATTTTCGATTCTTGTATTTTTCTTCGTTAATTGCTCACACAAACTGTTTTTTTCATTGTAATCATGTTCAGCACAAATTGTTGTGTAAAACTTGTGTACTGAATGTCACTTCCATTCCATCTCACTCTGCTCTCTTTCTCTCTCTCTCTTTTCTCTCTCTTACTGCTTCTATCACCCCTCTCTATCACACCCCCCCCCCCCCCCCCCCCCCCCCCCCCCCCTTTTTCTTTCTCTCAAGCAAACACACATGAAAGTGTACAAGCCCTAGTTTTCCTTTTTCTGCATGCTGCATTCAACTGCATTTTATGCAAGACTGAGAATGCATTTATTTTTAAGTTGTATACAGTGTATCAATTCATCCATGGAGTTTGATTAAATAGCCTCTGGCATTAGATGACAAATCTTTTCATACTCTTTCGCTGTGTAGCTGTGTGACTTGTGTTAGGCAAGGACATACATGAGTTAGCAAACAAGGACGGTTACACTCACTTCAGTTCATACCATGAAACAGTAGGGTGCTTGCCTGTCCTGCAGCTGTGAGAACTCTTCTTCGCAGGAAATGTTAAAAAGAAACGGTATTAGTTCCGCCAGATACAGACAAACAGATTACAGGACAAAACACAATGCATTTTGACCTCTTTAGTGTTCTTCAAACAAAAACAAACAACATTTAGGACAATGAAAACTAAGAACGAGCAACCGACCAGCCGCCGTGGCGAAGTGGTTAGCATCGCAGACTCCTGGCTGGGAGGTCGTGGGTTCGAATCCCATCAGAGTCATGTGGTTTTTTTTGCCCCGACCGGCTCCTACCCAGAGTTGAGTTTGCTGCAGACTCAGTTGGGGAGACTGGGGGACCACACAGTCGAGTTTTCATCCACTTAATGGATGCATTTCTGAGAGTGTTGCTCAAATTTCCTGACCAACAATGCAGGGTGCCTGTATTTCTTGGGCCTGGTTGACGCTGGGATATATTATGAAAGGAAGTGTAGAGTACAGCCCTGTCATGTAGTCTCAGACTGAAATGGAAACCCATAGCATCATCTTAATCATCCTCATTCTCATCAATCAGCATTAAAAAAAAAAAACATCTCAAATTCTGTGGCTTTTCATGCCCTGCTCTCATGGTGACCTCAGTTTCGATGTCCTCTCCACATCTGTGGTATTGGTTTGGTTCCGTCGGGGTCTTCGGTATCGGCGAGTCCATGGGGTCTGTCGTTGGACGGACGTGGTGGCGCCCTCCGGAGGGAGAGCTCACACACGCCAGCTCCGCAACTAAGCAATTATTGTCATCAGTAGGGGGCTTAGTAATAGTAGGTGGTGTCCTGCGTATGTTAGATCAGAACAGGCGCCACAGAACACCACCAAAGTGACTCGGCAGCAATGCAGTGTGTCCTCCGATGGGTTGCCTCTTGACGACTTGACATTGACTTCTCCCTGTGGATTGCCAGTGCCGGGGCTGTGGCGGGCCAACCGGCTGTGGCTGTGGATGGGGTGTCGGAATGAGCAGCGTGGGTGCACTGCCTCGAGGTGGCGCAGAGGTTGGGACAAAAAAAAAAAAAAAAAAAAAAAAAGCAACCACTTGAAGTGGAATCCTCTGTGAACAGTTTTGACATGCTTGTCACAGGAAACTGCTGTGTGAGAGGCGCACTTAAGCAACATCAGTGATCAACCAGACCTGTTGTTTTTTTTTTTTTCCAAAATCGTCTGAGCAGTCACTGCTGCCCGAAGTAGGTTAACAATCTTTAGCAGATAACTTTAGTGAAGATATCATACTATTACTAAGCCTACTACTTGCTTAGTACAGGATGAAATAAAAAGAAGAAAGAATACTGTAGTTGAAAAGATCTTGGTCAAGAGCATGGTTTTATGCAAAAACTGGGGGTATTTATTTAACAGTGTTGGCTAACCAGCCACTCCCCTGGTGCACAGCTGCAGATGCTTTTACCTACTGTCTCCACACTGATGATGCTGCATATTCAGCTGTATTAGATTTAAGGGCTCCCTATGATGCACAGAAAGTGTGTCATCTATGCACTGAATTGTCATTTTTTTTATCATTTAAATTAGTGTCATCTTCGAACTGGTTTTCACCACAACTTGGACATGAGTTCACTCTCCGTCTTATAAGGCCTCAAAGAGGGCGTCTGCTTCAGAGTTGTGGAACTGTCTATGAGATGAAAGAAAAGAAAAATTAAACAGATAAAAAGAAGAGCAGGAGAGAAAGAAAGAAAGAAATAGCCACCCTTCATCACTCAGTTTCTGAAGAACAATTCTGAATGGTCAGACAAGGATTCTAAGAGGTCATTCACCTCTCAAAACTTGAGAGATTTTTTTTCATCAGTTTTTAGATCATTCTCTGTAGCATAAATTCCTTTTTTATATGAGGCATAGACTTTGAAGCTGGCAAGCTTATTAAGGTATTCTGTTGACCTTTGGATATCATTGTCCCTTTTACATCTTGTTCAGCTTCATTTTCTGTCAAAACTCCTGCCATCAGAATTACTTCCAGGTGAAAGTTGAATAGAGCAGTAGTCGCTCGTGTTGTCAGTGACAAGTGCCACCCTCTTCACCAGCAACCTAGCAGTCCTGACTCTCATGTGCAACAATCAAATGCACATTTAACTCCAGTTTGATGCAGCTTGCAGTGTCCATGGTTCATTTTAGCCAGGTGAACAGGTATTTTGGGCAGCATAACTTTGAAGTTGCATGCATGCAGTATTATACAAAAATACTTAAAAGTATGACATTTGTCTAATAATATTACTGGGATAGTTATCAGAAGTTAATATTTTATAAACATTATAATGAACAGTCTGTAGGGTCTTGTCTGACGATGCTGGTTTGTTAGTCTTGTATAGTACTTTCATACACTCAGAGTCAGAGTAATAATAGGTTTTAATACCACTAAAACTTAAACAAGCCAGTTCAACTCAGTTTACTGTCTTCCAAACCTAACACTCTTTTCTTTGTATTTCACTCACTCTTATTACATTCGTCTGCTTCACTTGATCGTTTTTGACTAAAACACAGAAAAAATCTTTTCATATTTCCTTCCCAGTTCTCGAGTGTTAAAGTTACAATTAGTTTTATTATCAGCGGTGATGGGTTTCGTTTGCTGCCACCAATATAATGTGATAATTATAAATGAACTTATCTACTCTAAGCTAATTTATAGTTAACAGGTGAAGGAAAAATATGTCTGTGCTTCTGTCAAACGGCAGTACATTTTTGTTAGTAAACTGGCCAGCAAGTGTCTGCAGTCTGAAAGGTGGAACAAGTTTGTAGCACTGGTTTCTGCTAATTCCAGTCCATGGAGAGCTCTTTCATTAAATGAATATTTATTAACTATAGAAAATGAAATCAAAAATTTTATTAGAAAAATTTAAAAAAAAAAAAAAAAAAAAGGAAAAAACGAGCGAGAAGGGGCAGTAGAGCTTTGGGCAGTGTATTGGTAGAAGGAGCCATGAAACTGAGTTGGGGTAGGGACATGGTCAGTAACAGTGGTAAAACCACAAATGCACCTAGTTGAAACTGTGTGCATCCTATGGACCTTTCTACGCTTGATACTTCTGTTACTAACAGCTCTTTGTACTAGAGACACCCACAGGCCTACCACTTTGTGCGAGTCCCAGGGATAATGATAAATCGTCCTAACTGAGGATCTGCATTTTCTTTTCAGTCAGGTCCAACAACAACCTTTTATTATCAAAACACCTTTTTTGCAACGTTCATTCAGTTATTGACTACTTTTTATTTATTTTTCTTTTATGTGCACACTACATAGCGCACATGAAAGCTTGGATTGCAAGATGTATTGGTTTTCATGCCTATGTTAAATCCATAGGATCGTCTCAGGTATTCTTTACAAGTATGCAGATCCTTGCGGTACCGGTTTGTTCCGTTGAACTTTGGAGCTCTGCAAAGAAAGAAAAGCTCATTCAGCACATACCAGTCATTATTATTACACTCCATTAGATTCATCACTAGTCATTTGTGACAATGTTGTGGAATGGCGCTTATGAGGAATTCGTTTGTTGATATAGCAGCTGTACAAATGGTCTGACCAAAACTGGGAAGGTCTAGATCAAATAGTAGCGTGGGGAGCAGGATATACATATATATATATATATATAAAACAGCAGAAGCTGGATCAGAAAATTACTTTTTTAAAAACAGACGTTGTGGATTTTAATTGCAGAGAAGCTTTTCTCAAAAAAGTATAAGTGAAAGGTATTTGTTGTGCTGAGTTTAGAAAAAAAAAAATGGAATAACTTATTAGAAAATATTTCAATTTCATATGGCCTCCCCCCTCCACCAAAGAAAAGGGGGGGGGGGAGTGAGGGGAGAACTTTTTAGTTTATACGCAGACAGACAAATTATTGCCATTAGACACTGAAATGAAGTTCTCTGTATACTGCAAAGTATGCTGTATTGTGAGAAAGGGGTGGACATCGTTCTATAGAGCACTTCGAGCAGTTAATCAGGCTTTCTGGAAAACTATGTGCCATAGCTAAGGATGAAATCTGTTGTCCATTGTTTATATTTTATAAAGAACTGTCATATATGGAAGAATGGCATATGTGATACACGAGATCAACTTAATAGCTAGTACTATGATATCTTAATAGTTCACCCAACCTCACACAGGAACGGTGTGTTTTAAGACTGTCTTTATATAATTCATAGAGACACAGACATGTGCAGCATGGTTCCACATATGCTTTCACATGTTTATGCAGGTGTATACATGTATATGCTTGGCTATAAGTACATGTACTGTTACACATCACACCATGATGTGCTCTCACAACTGTATGGTACAGCACTTGGCATGTTTCATATCTGTTTTTTTCTCTCCCCACAGACTTTGTCTTCTGTATGTGTGATTTCAGTATTTTTCCATCGCCCAGGATCCCCCCCCCCCCCCCCCCCCCCCTCCCCTTTCCCCCTATGTAGTCGTGTTATAATGTTCATAACTCATCTGGCCAGGGAGCCTACACTAAGAGGACCAGTAGTATAAAACAGTACTTCAGTGTGATATACAAGTTGAAATGCCACGACTGAAAATCCAAGCAAACTGTTCTACTGAAATGAAGAGTCTGATGTGAAACGAAGTGTCACGGCTGCTTATGATTTATTGAGCTAGGGCGCAGGATCTGATGGTGGCGAGTCAGAAAAGTAAAGCAGAAAGACACATGGCTTTGTTCTGTTACAGCCATGAAATGTTGACCAGACTGTCAACATTAACCTAGCTGGCAAAAACGATGAACATGACATGAACAGTAAGTGACGCCAGGAGAAGAGGGGTGGTGGTGGTTGGGGGGGTGGGGGGTGGGATATAGCTAAAACATTTCATGCCTGTCGGTAGTTGGTGTTGTTAATTCAGTTATTTGTGTGGATTTTGCACCGATTGTGTCAGGTTTGCTTGTTCGTCGTCGTCGTTGTTTTTTTTGCCTTCAAGTTGCATGTTTATTAGTTTTATTACAGCAGGTAACTAGGTTTACCAGCTTGTCAACATTTCAACAAAGTTGCGCTTGCTCCTCTTCCTGTGTTCTTTCATGTCTCGTCCTTTTTAATTCCACAAGCTTGTGCTTATCTTTTTTGCATCTTTTCTGTATTCCTTCTGCCCTTTTTCCGCCCAGTAACTTCAACGCGGTGACAGCCTTGATATGGCCCTTTGCGGTCGGGACCGCCCAGTAAACAAGCATGCAATATAGTATAATAGAAATTGGGCGCTCCAGTCAAGTTACCAAACATTGTGACCGTCGTACACTGTTAAGGCGAGCATGCGCTCTTGTGCATCAACTTTCTTTTCTTTTTCTTCTTCTTCGTCGTCGTCGTCGTCTTCTTCTTTTTAATGCAGTACGTGTTATATAGCATCCAATCTGACCCCAGTATGTATCTACCTACATACATCACGTCAAGTGTTAAAACTTAAAACAGGTTTGCCTGTGCATAAGACACAAAAATTTATGTGGAAAGTACACAGAACAGCGTATATGCAGAGGGCCGCGGGGTGCGTTTGTGCGTTGAAATGGAAAACAGAAGCTGAAAGGATATGTGTACAGTTTGGCTGGGTGGGGGGGGGGTGGGGGGGGGGGGGGGGGGGGGGGGCGTTGGTTCTGTGGCCTCAGTGGGTGTGTTGTGTGAGTGTAAATTAATTCTCTCTCTCTCTCTCTCTCTCTCCTCTCTCTCTCTCTCTCTCTCTCCTCTCTCTCTCTCTCTCTCTCTCTCTCTCTCTCTCGTGAGTTGACCAGTGCGGTGACAGCCCTGATTTCGCCCATTGCAGTCGGCTGGGCTATAAGCAACAGTACCTTACCTCCCGCCCCCCCTCCCGCCCCGCCCCCCCCTCTCTCTCTCTCTCTCTCTCTCTCTGTTTGTAATGGCGCCGCATGGTTAAGAAAAACAAAAATTGAAACTCAGCTAAACATCTCTCTCTCTCTCTCTCTCTCTCTCTCTCTCTCCTCTCTCTCTCTCCTCTCTCACACACACACACACACACCACACACACACACACACACACAACACACACACACTCTCTCTCTCTCTCTCTCTCTCTCTCTCTCTCTCTCTCTCTCTCTCTCTCTCTCTCTCTCTCTCTCTCTCTCTCTCTCACACACACACACACACACACACACACACGCCTGATTACACGTGTGTGTGTATGCTCCACCCACGATATTTTTGTAATATATGTGTCCAAAGTGGTGTATTATGTCCAGCGTTCTGAAGTTGTCATTCAAACAGTATTCGCGTGCATGGGTTGTATTGTGTGTATCTAACGTTTCTTGTCGTCCGACGTCGAAAGTTGTCCTAACGTGTCACCTTTCAACGACTGACCTGTAACGACGGCCCACGTTAACACCATCGTTGCCGCGGCTCCTTCACAAAACATGTTTTGTGTTTGTGCATGCAGAGATAAAAACATCGCCTGCGGCGAGCTCAGGCCCTGACTAAAATAAAGCAGACAAGCTATACTAGCGATGCACGTTTGTGATTTTGCGTTCCAACTGTTTGTTAGTGTCTGGCTAGGATTAAAAAAAAAAAAGTGCAAGGTTATCAGATATTGGGGGGGGGGGGGGGGGGGGGGGAGGATGGTAAAAGTTTCTTCCGTGCGTTTCTTGTGTCACGTCAGATGTTCCGTCTCCCCTATTTATATAACCGCACCCCAAGTCCAGATGTGCATATAGACTCCAGCAGTCCAGTGAAAAGGTTCCAACGTCCGTTTTGTATCTTGTTGAAGCACTCGAGCGCGCGCACGCTTGCACGCACACGCACACACACACACGCGCGCGCGCCACACACACACACACACACAACGCAGCACAACGCAACACACACACACACACACACACACACACACACGCTAGAAGCGATTCAGAGGCGGTCGGGAGGATTCAAGAATGACATCCTGCTCGCACTTACAACGCCTACGCGCACCCTGAGCCGATGAGAACAAAAGAAAATATGTGGTGAACAAAATTTTAGTGGTGAAAAAGGAGAGCGGAGGTGGCATAGGCCTACACGTAAGCTGTAGGCCTGCTGTGCAGGTTGCGAGTGCTGCAAGCAGACGGCAGCGCTTGGTGTGATTATTGTTAAGTTCCTTACGTTCACTCCCCGCGCGCGCGCGCGCACGCACACACACACACACACACACAGAGTCGGAGGAGAATTCAAGAACAATATCCTGCTACCATTTTTAGTCCTGCGCGAAGCGTGAGGGAAACAAGAACTGAGGGGAACAAATTGAGAATGTTGGTAAAGCTAGGGAGGAGAGGCATGCTTAAGCTGTTAAAAAGCCGTGCAGTGCAGTGTACGTTGCGGGTGTTGCAGTCCAGACGAGTTATTTCTTTTTCATGCGCGCGTGCGCGCGTGAACGTGCATACACACACACACACACACACACACACACTCACACACACACACATTCGGGAATCCGAATCCACATAGATGAACGAAATTTGGTTACCTCCTTCCCCCACCCATCCCTCCCACCTCCACCACACTTCCCCCTTTATCCACACCTCACACTTATCCCCCCCCCCCACCCTCCGCCCCCTTCCTCTCTCCGGCCCTCCGCTCATAAGTAAGCGTAGAGGTGTACAACCAGAAGGTTGTGCGTTTGAATGTCATTACGTAGGTTGCAGGTGTGCGAGAGACTAAAGCCCGTTGTCTGCATGCGGGCTTTGTGTGTCGTGCAACTGCAAAGTAGATTAGAGACGTCGAGAAAGATCGTGACCACTTGCGTGAGTTCACTCGCTGTCTTACGTCACACATTTGTAACAAAAAGTGTGTGTTAATGTAATTCGTGTGTTGGTTACAGTTGGAACGGCTAAGAGAAATTCACTCAGTCCAAAATGCTAGCGACACCACAAAGACCTGAACCATATTCACATACTGGCGAAGTTAAAAAAAATACAGAACTGTTATGTGTGAAAACGCATGCACACACACACACACACACACTCGCTCAGGCACGCACATGCTGGCGTTCGCACTCCATATAGACGTGTATAAATGCACGTACACTAGCTGTATAATCTGTACACAGCGAAAAACTGGATCGTTGTCCTTCGAGAACCGGTATGTTCACACTGTACCACACATACCTGCCACAACGCCTAAGGCCATGAAGGATAGAGAGTATTCATAGCCGAAGTGATGGATGAACAGGAACACTTGAGAAGCTAAGACAGGTCATGACACTAACAAATGGCGGCCTAGGGGGTGGTGATTGAAGTATATCGGCGATGATGATGATGATGATGATGATGATGATGGCAGCGATGAAGATGGCCATTTGGCATACGCTGTTGTGAGCAGGTTAGCCTTTGGAACTATGTCAAGTGTTAGATGTGTCATTATCAGATGACTAGCCGTTTTCTGGTTTCAAGCGATCATCACAAGATGTTTCCTTGTTGGATTAGTCATGAGGATGCCTCCTCCTCTTTTTTAGAACAGCTGTCAAGATGAGATGGTTGAACGCGTGTGTTCACCGCGTGCGCGCACGCACGCACACACACACACACACACACACACACACACACACACACACACACACAGAGTTCTCGCTCTCCTCTCTCTCTCTCTCACCTCTCTCTCTCTCTCTCTCTCTCCTCTCTCTCTCTGGATCTCGCACCTCTCTCTCTCCCTCGTCCCCTAATTCAATTACACACACACACACACCACCTAGATCACTGGATTCTCTCCTCTCTTCTTCTTCCCTCTCTCTCACTCGTCCTCTCCTCCTTCTCTCTCTCTCTCTCCCTCCTCTCTCTCTCTCCCTCTCTTCTCTTCACTTATTAAAGTTGGATAGTCTTCCCTAAGTTTTCACTTTACCTACATTGGTTTAATCGGTCACCAGACTTGATGAAGATAATGCTGACACAAGATAAAAATGATTACTTTTGTGCGTACGTGTATACGTATATTGACATTATATTATCTCAGTTTAAATGTCATAAGGGTTACGAACATGAGATACCGAAAACTCAATGGGAATGGAGTGTATGGGCTCGTGGTTGCACACAAAACTATGACAAAACCATAAGTAAAAGGAAGAGGATTGGTATCGCTGTAAACTTTCCCACTCACTTGCGCAGGTAACCAGCCACTTCTGGGCGAGAAAATCGTTCACTCGTCGGGGTTGCCCTCTCATCGAGTACATCGTTTCTTGTGGGCTGTGCAGTGAGGTCGCTGCCTGCGTATATGTAGCGTTTGCATGCGTATTGCGTTTGAATCACCACCATGCGTGCGCTTCAAACTTGACGAGTCGCTCACAGCTGCTGTGTAATTCGAACAGCCAGCCAGCCCGTGAACGGAAGGCAGACACAAGAGTCAACTAGAACGATAGGAAGTGGTGGTGAATGTGTTCATCTCCGACAGGCAAAAGCACAGATAGTGACCCTGTCCCCTCAAGATTTCTAGATGAAAACAGGTGTGGCGTGTTCCTGATAACCGTCGTGCAAGTTATGTTTTTCACCCCTCCCCCGTTCGTCGAGGGCGGTTGTTTGTATGCTGACAAGCAAATATGACTGAACAGAGTTTGACACAAACTTTTCTGGGAAGATGGAATGTGGTCCCTTCAAATTTATATGCAAGTCCGGATCAAAGGGCAGATCTACAGGGTCCGTTCAACAAGATCACTAAAACACTGCAGAAACGATTTGAACGAAGCGTGGTGACAAGACTGAAAGGAAAGAGGAATGCATTAATTTTTTCTTGCGGATCCAGCAACCGTTCAGGAACATCACGCAAATGGCACTACAGAAGCAGTTTTTAATGAAACTCGGAGGGAAATGAAATGAGTGTGGGCCAAGGACGAACTTGTTAAGTTTTGGTGTGGATCCAGATCAGAGGAACCGGGGTCCTTTCAACCTTGGTGGAGGTCTGCGTTCTCCCACGAGCCTGCTTAGCTTTGAAAGGTTTTGTCGCATTTGTTGCGCAGGTACTGAAATACAAAAATCGAACCTGTCACCAAATAATGTCCATCTGCCCGTTCTTAAACTTTCCCTCCACCCTTCTCCTCCCTCTCGCCCTTCCTCTCTCCCTTCCCCACCCTGTCTCACCCTCTGTCTTTCTCTTTCTCTCCCTGCTTAATTTACACATTTAATTTGAGGTACAGAAAAATGATGGTAACTGAAACTAATCCACTCACACACGCGCGCACGCACACGCAAACACACACACACACACACACACACACACACACACACACACACACACACACACACACACACACACACACACACACACACACACACACACACACACACACACACACACACACACCAGTTTGTCCTTTCGCGACCAGGTCACTACAAAATAGTTTTTCTGCCTCTGCACTGGAAGCAAATGAAGACGCTATGGTTGTCTTCTAGGGACTTCTGTCGAAACGGAGTCCTCGTCTACCTTCTGCGCCTCACATCCGCATACGAAGACTCATCCCCACCTCGGTCTCGTTGAACCATTATTTCTCTCCGCCCCCCGCTCCCCCTCTCTCTCCCTCGATCTCGCTCGCTTGTCTGCTCTTACCTCCCCCTCCTCCTCCCTCCCTCTTTGCTGCTGCTCCTCAATCCTTTTCCCACGAAAATCCATGAGAATGTTAAAGGGCAGTAATGTGCCAGTCATGAGAATGTTAAAGGGCAGTAATGTGCCAGTTGGTCTTTAGATTGGTTGCATAACGTTCACTCAGGTGTACACTGGACATTCAGTGCTGGGTGTCCCAGACGTGGTGCATGTCAAATGGTCTGTCTGCATTCTGCATGGGAGAGCAACGAAATCTAATTATTACGGTCGATGTAGCTCCCTTGGGGTAAGGTGGA
>JADBJO010000022.1:685000-740000 GCA_016801955.1 Conus betulinus
TCTGCTTGAAATTACTTGTACTCAAAATTTATGGCACTCACAAAATGTCAGTCCCGAAAGCATAAAATATATGTATCAGTCTTATCATCAGTATTATTGATTCAACGTATGATGGACTATATTAACATTATATTGTTATCTATGGGTGCGCGCGCGCGCGCGCGTGTGTGTGTGTGTGTGTGTGTGTGTGTGTGTGTGTGCGTGCGTGCGTGCGGGTCATTGAAATTCGATTTTAGAACTGTATCTGTCAATGTCATCACAATCAGCAGGCTGAGCAGGTCAGATCGACTTAATGAGAACGATTGGTTGGGCCGTGAGTCTCTGCAACCAGGGTGCATGTACAGCTCTCTCTCTCTCTCTCTCTCTCTCTCTCTCTCTCTCTCTCTCTCTCTCTCTCTCTCTCTCTCTCTCTCTCTCTCTGTGTGTGTGTGTGTGTGTTTAAATTCGGTTTTAGCACTGTACTTGTTACCGTCATCAGAATCAGCAGGTTGAGCAGGTCAAATCGACTTCAACAATGAGAATGATTGGTTGAGTCGTAACAGTGAGGGGTGTATGAACTGTGTGTGTGCGCGCGCGCGCGCGCGTGTGTGTGTGTGCGCGTGTGTGTGTGTGTGTGAGAGGAGAGAGAGAGAGAGAGAGAGAGAGAGAGAGAGAGAAATTGTGTGGGGGAGAGAGAAGCAAGAGAGAGAAATAACTAGTTTTGTGTGGATGTCGAGATGGGTATTTGGAGAAGTCATCAGACTTGCATGACATCAGGGAATAATGCTGGCAACATGGAAACCAGTGGGTGGGGGTGCCGGTGGGCATTCATTCTGTTAAACTTCTTCATCTCACAATAAAGTTTTTGAGTTCGTTCTTGCACATTCGTTTTTAAAACCAGTAGTTCTGGCTTATTTTACTTTGACGCGGCACCCGCCGTCGCCCCATCCTCCTGTCATCTCTCAGCATGGTATCTAGTGCTTAAAAACCAGATTCAGATATGTCACCTTCTCGGTGCCTTGAGGAGAGCCATCCAGAGTCGTATTTTCAGTTAATTTGTTTGTTTTCTGAGTGTGTTTATGCTAAAACAGCTGGATGTAAACGTGTCAAATTAGAAAGAAAAGTTGTTTTAATCTCTCTCTCTCTCTCTCTCTCTCTCTCTCTCTCTCTCTCTCTCTCTCTCTCAGTGACGCGGTGTGTGTGAGAATTTCTTCCGTTTATGACATACGATATTTTGAAGGTGGCAGACTTCGTTGTGTGTAAGCAGAATCGTGTTCAGTTCTCCGCATCCGTTCCTCTCTCCCTCTTCGATGCTCCTCACTTCATCTCTTCCAGACACACCCTACCCCCGCCTCCCCTCTCCCTCCTCTCTCTCTCTCTCTCTCTCTCTCTCTCTCTCTCTCTCTCTCTCTCTCTCTCTCTCCACCCCCCACCTCTTCCTCCTACCCACCAGCAGATGCAAAACACCCCCTCAGGTCACACACTCCCCCCATCAGCCTGAATACAACAAGATCCCCACCCAAACCGATCAGTATGCAAACACCTCGGGTCGTCTGCTTGCCGGTGACGTCAAATGACACGTGACACGGCTAGGCTGCCATTAGGTGGTCCATCTGAGACGCTCCTCAAACTTGGCCCCGTCTGCTCTCGAACCCACACATATCTGCTCTCGGTACAAAACACTGAGAGACGAAGACAGTCGTATCGGATACGAGAAGGCAAAGGAAGCTTGCGTCAGTAAATTCAGGTGAGTGTAGATCTGTGGTGTGTTGCTGAGAGAGAGAGAGTGCTGGGGGGGAGAAAAGTTTGTATCGTCTGACAGCTTTGGAGTACATTTGGCCTCCTCGCGAGTGTGTGTGTGTTTTTTTTTTTCTTTTAAGTGCTTGCCTCGTCGGGGGTGTTTTGCTACAAAATTGAGTGGAAAAATGTCAGTCCGTTTGTCTGTCTGTCTCTCTGTCTGTCTGTGTTTGTCTCTGTCTCTCTGTCTGTCTGTCTGTCTGTCTCTCCTCTCTCTCTCTCTCTCTCTCTCTCTCTCTCTCTCTCTCTCTCTCTCTCTCTCTCTCCAGTGTGTTCAATATATAGGTGGATGGATGGTGTGTGTGTGTGTGTGTGCGAGCGCGCGCGCGCGCGCAAATGCTCATATTCGATTTGAAGAAAACCAAAAACTTAATATCACGTCCGTGGCATTTTTAGTGCGTCCTCGATGTTTATTGTCACATGTAACTTTTTTTAATTGAAATAACAAAATGAATGAATACAGCGTAAGATAAAATGATCGGAGGAGGGCGGGGGGCATCTAGGAGTTTGAAGAAAAATTCTGAGGATGTGTTGATTAATTTTGTCTCGGTCAGAACTGGAAGTATTGTCTCATACCCAACACATCCCCTACCCCAGCTTAGCCTGCGTTAATGATATCAAAGGCTAGTGGCTAAGTAGAACTAGAAATGGTAAAAACGGCGGTTGAGGTTGAAGCCACCAACAACCACTACTATGCATGGATAGGAGGATTTTTTTTTTTAACAAAATGATACTAGTAAGTGAGTGTATTGATTAGGTTGACATTTTTAGCACTTGGCGCGCGTTAACTGTGTGCAAGTACGTTTTCAGGGCGCGTTGGGGTTTGAGAGCATTACATGTTGTGAGGGGAAGGATCTCTCTCTCTCTCTCTCTCTCTCTCTCACACACACACACACACACACACACACACACACACAACAAACATTCTCTTCTCTCTCTCTCTCTCTCTCTCTCTCTCTCTCTCTCTCTCTCTGACACACATACACACACCCACGCGCTCGCGTGTACACACTCTCTCTCTCTCTCTCTCTCTCTCTCTCTCTCTCTCTCTCTCGTCGTATACGGGATAGGTCCAGCCAGGTGAGGCTAAATACTACTCGACGCGGACTCTTTCCAGAACAGGCTCTTCCTGATGGTTTCTTTTTCCGTCTCTTTTTTCCTTCCCCGTAAGTCTGGTCGCCTGTGGTAAATGTTTCGTATTTCCGAGGCGACCTCCCTGTAATATGTTTGGCCTGACTGGCTGACGAATTCAGCCTTTGATGAGATCCATTCCTCAGCTATTCATACATTCACACAATTCGCATTCACGTACAGTGCTGGCTGAATCTTTTAACACGGCGTGTCCGTTGATGTTAGTTATGCGTTTGCTTCGTTTTGTTTTTGATGCTCCGGACGTCGGAAGCGTATCTAATCGTTATCGTTTCCAGCAGAACTTTGTTGTGACGCACGGATGGGAACGAGTAAAGACTTAACGTAGAGATTCTTGTCTTCCACACCCCCCACCTGACATGTACTGAATCTTACCAATCTTTATAGCCGTCGGGTTGTTTAATCAGTGCTCACAAGTCAAGTTGCATACAGCCCAGGGAAGCCGTTCGCCAGAACCAGAATTACGTACAAATTACAGGCCGGTGTTGAAACGCAAGCGCACGTGAATTTGTGAATGTCGATAGGGGGGAGGTGACTGCGTGGAGTGACGGCTTGTTTATGCTGCTCCATTGTATTTAATTTTTTCACACCTGAAGCCCCCCCCCCCCCCCCCCCCCCCACCACCCTCACACACACACACACACACACACACACACACACACACACACACACTCACGCACGTACGCATACTCACACGTAGACGCACGCACGCACTCACACCTGAAGCCACCCACCGTATGGTGGGCTTGGTAATAGAGCATCGAGTTTGTTGTCAGACAGTTCGAATCCTGTTGGTGCCCGACATGAAGATTTGTTTTTTGCTGCCCCTGTAGGTGTGGTGGATAAGAAGGTGGGAGAAGCGGATTGTTAGATTAGCGCCCTGCCCTTCCGGTATGGTGGTGGTGTGGTGTGTGTGTGTGTGTGTGTGTGTGTGTGTGTGTGTGTGTGCTTGTCTGGCGAAACGCCGGCGGTAGTGTGGAGAGTAAACTCGGTTGTAACCTTACCTAACCCCACCCACACCCACCACCCGTTCGGCCCCTTTTTACTGCCTCAGACTGGCACCCCGCCCAGGGTCATGGTGTAGGACCGACCATCATCTCTCTCAAACGGTGACTGACCTACCTGTGCACGAGACAACGTTGGATGAGAGTTTTGTTCCTTCGTCGGTTCTTCAGAAGGTCTTGGTTGTTACGTGATCTTTCAGATTCTCCGACTTCATCAGCCCCAAACCCTCTCTCAGAAGGTTCATTATCTCTGACCTACCTGTGCACTCTCTCTCTCCGTTAACATCTCTCTTTGATCCTCTCTCTGTCTTCCTTCTCCTCGGTCTCTTCTCTCCTCTCTCTCTCTCTCTCTCTCTCCTCTCTTATCGCTCTCTCTCTCTCTCTCTGCCTCCAAATGACAGATAGGGAAGATCCCAACTCCCTCCTCTCTCTGTCTCTCCTTCTCTCCCTCATTATCTCTGCTCTCTATCTCTCTGCGGTTCTCTCTCTCTCTCTCTCTCTCTCTCTCTCTCTCTCTCTCAAATCTCTCAAATGGAGATAGGGAGATAGTAATGAAAGTGAACAGGATATTGCGATATGAAGTTGCGGTTTAACGCAGCAGCAGCCAAGCACTACGAAATCAGTGCTCGAGGGTCTGCAGACACGCGTGTGTGTGCGTGCGCGTGCGCGCGCGTGTGTGTGTGTGTGACGGACAAGGCTATTTTCTTGCAAGGTCGGTCATTTGCAGACTGTCGTGCACATTAGAGAGAGAGAGAAATTATCGTTTTAAAGGTCGGGAAAGGTTAGAGCTTTAGCTCACTCGCTTCTTTCGTTCCCACGCTCGCCGTCACCTGTAAGCTGTAGGTCGCAAATAGCAGTGCTCATGTTGCATCCAGCTTTCACCGAGCCCTGCTGTCGCATCAGACGTTACCCGTCGATCAGACATTACGAAAGCCTTGGTTCAACCCGGTTTGCCTGGGTACGGTTGTCGGTTCGGGTATAAGCCTGTGTTCGACTTTTCGTCCCAGCTGGACCTCGGGAGAACGAGATAGAATCGGGGCTCCTTTGTGACACTCGACCTCTGATGTAGAGCACTTACTTGTCAAGGAAGGGTGGTGGTAGTGCCTCCATACCACCGCCTTCCTGTACACTGTCATAAAAATCTTATCTAGTGTGGGAAGGTTACTGTCGGAGCTATATAATGTTGAAAGGTGTACGATGTGTCGGGTCGAAAGGAAGAGCGGGGAGGGGTTAAAACTTGAACACAGACATGTCTGCTGCCCTCCCACCCCTACCCCCCACTCCTCTTGTTTTTCTTTATTAAATAATGAATAATAATAGTTAATAGTTTATTCCATTGTACACCAGTTCCGTGACCATTACTCCAAACTGATGCTGCTTGCAGTACTAACTCACCGCCAAGAACCATACAGAATAAACAAGGAAACTTACCTGAACTTCGTTCCTCGTTCTGTTATCCTTGTTTCTGCATATGTGCAAAGCGAATCAGTGCCGCAAACAGCAGTAGATTGAAGTAGTGGGTGTGTAGTGGTTTAACTTAAAAAAAAAAAAAAAAAAGTTGCATTTCTTGTTTATTTTTGACCCTGATGTTCTTCCCGATTCATGCCAGAAAGGTGTGCCCCCGCACCACCACCCCCGTTAATCTAAGACGGCCAGCGTCGATCTACCACTAGTCCTGATGTACTCGGTCATTTATTTATGCCCCCCACCCCCACACCCCCGTTAACATTGTACTTCTTTATGGCCTGATAAAACAAAGGACCAGATGAAAAGCATTACAGATGCTTTATCCGAATCAGTCGATTTTAGCTGCCTGTGAACTACAAACTGGACTCCTGACAGTACTGAAGTACAAGCAGGTACTCAGCACTTTCAAGATTACAGTGGATTGGTTTTATTGAAGATGAGTGTGTAAAAGTAACTGGACGGAGATCTTTTAAGGGAAAAAAGAAGAGGAGGGAGAGGCGAAGGGAGGGGTTTGGGGAAGGGATTTTTGGGACGAGATGGAAAGGAAGTCTGTGTCCCACACACACACAAACACACACACACACACACATTTACTCTCACACTCACACAATTACACACACACACACGCGCACACACACACACACACACACACACACACACACACACACACAGTATAACGCGCTGCTGCCATGCCACGTTTGTCCGTTCTCTTCCCATTGTCCCCCAAGTTGATCTGCTTTACTCTCTCTCGCCCCCCCCCCCCCCCCCCCCCCCCCCCCCTTTCACCTTTGGTATTTTTGCTGTTTACATTTTGCACAACGCCATTGGTGCGAGGCCTTTCCTTTTGAACCAGTGGGAGGAGAGGAGGGGGCTGCCTCAGTGGGAAACTGTTCGCATGATCTGTCCTGTATATTTGTGGAAGTGTGTCGCATGTATCTGTCAACAGCGACGCGACCTCGTGACAGCGTTTTTGTCGTTTATGTAAGATAGGTCTGGCGTCCTCACGGCTCAGTGAGTTTTGATGGATCACTGGCTTCAGGAAGGGGTGGTATCCGGGTGCGGTAGGGTGGAAGTAATGTGGAAATTATCTCAAAACTACCATCCAGACAGTGTGTGTGTGTGTGTGTGTGTGTGTGTGTGTGTGTGTCGTTGCTTTGGGTGTTGTGCATGAGTGCAATTTGAGTGTATAGAAACAAGAGTGAATAGTTGTAAATAGTTCGCTTCTTCATGAGCGAAAGAAACAAGAGGGTATGGGTGGGGCGGTGATACTTATGTCTTCTTCTGTGAAGACCCACGATCGGTATGTCGATCAGTCTAGCGCATAACTGAAAAAGAGGGGGTTTGCTTATAACCTGAATCTTGTGAGGATGTGTCAAGTCCCATTTTCTGTTGTCGGTTTTCCGTGTAAATCGGGAAAATCGATCAGGAAAGGGGTGGAAGGGAGCAGGAAGTGAGGGTGGTGGTGGTCATTGTATTGTTCAAGCTTGTGGGTACACTTCCGACACGTTTGGTATGTCGCAAGTTGTGTCCTGTATAGTTTCCATTCGACATGCATTTCCATTCCCATGTGGTTCTCAGGTAGAAGAATCTCGGTTATCTGAAGGTTTTTATAGGATGACTTGTTTAGTTCAATACTTGATACTATACTGTCTCCTTTCTGTATGCCTAAATTTTCATTCCTTTAACGGCTTTCATTAGTATTCTGATTTCTTTCACGGTTTATGTGTAGGTTTCCTGTGTGCAATCCCGTGAGCAGAAAAAAAAAGAAGAAAGAAAAAATCCTGTGAGAATGAGAATTTGAAAAATTACCAAGTGCGTGTCAGTTTTATGAGCAGGCGACTACTTTTCGCATTTGGCTTCTAATGGCTTGCTGATTCCTGCACACCCTAACATAGAACCGGACTCGAACATGTGTGCTGGGGGGGGGGGGGGGGGGTGTCTTTCCTTGGGACAGAGAGGGGAGAGGGACACCTTAATTACTCGTACGTACACTAAAGACAGCCATTCTCACAGCCATACAAACAGATGAAAATGTTCACTTGTCTTTTAGAATAGCACCTGTTAAGAATAAAGTTACCTCTGATATTAAAAGGGCACGAAATACGTTTGCCGCAGAAATCGATTTGATCGATGGATACCACCACACACACACACACACACACACACACACACAGAGAACGAAAGGAGATTTGGGGGGGGGGGGGGGGGGGGGGGGGGGGGGGGGGGGGGGAGCAGGGTATAAGTGTAACGAAAAAGCGTCACAGGAAGCCCCGAAGCCTATTACAGACAACCATTTTCATTTTTTTTTGTTTTTTGTTTTTTTTTTTAATTGCAATCTTAAAATAAAGATTGGGCGGTTGGCCGCATTCCGTCTCTCTTCTCTTGATTCCTGATTTCCAATACGGTAGTTTCATACAAGGATATTTTTCAGTCTGTCTAGTTTTAGATTTTTTTTTTTAAACCCAGGTCTTTTTACCCTTCCAGCAATGGGCGGCCCTCGCTCTTCCACCTGCTTTTTATCCATAGGCCGGCGTGCGTCAGTGAATGAGCATGCATGCTTTACTATAGAAGCTGTACCGAATGGTTGTCTGGGCCGAGTCGGCATACAGCCACGAAGTTATTACAAACGCATGTACACGGCTAGCTGTCTGTTGCTTTCTCCGGTCTTTATTTCTATATCGTGATCAACAGTTCATATTTTGTGTGGTATGATTTTGAGCTCGAGTGGTTATCACGAACACCAACGACTTCCACGTGAAGAAAACTGGTTCTCCTTTGGCACGTGCAAGGAGTGATTAACGATCTCAGTCGGTGAGTTTCTCTCCACCTGCCGGTTCAACCGTGACCACCTAGTAGCCTTCATCCTGAACGTCAGAACGAGTCGGTCACTTGTGGGAAAGAGATCGTTCCAAGTTTTGTCCTCGAGTGCTTGGGCATCCAAGGCGATGGGATCCCAAAAGAATGAAGCCGAGCAAGTCTGACTGTAAATTATCCCGTGGGCTGACCTTTCATGACACCAGTTTAGTGCTGGAAAGGAAAATGGCATCAATAGGTGACCTGTTAACGTTGTCGACCGTGACCTATAGCGGTGAGTGCAGTAGTCGAGGTGTCCGTAGTCCTCAGGAATTAATAACTATTCAGGTACGATAATTAAGCCTTTTGTCAACGAATGTATACAGATCTCATCCCGGAGTCAGCACGTAAACCGATTGATTAGTGTGCAGATGAGCATTTCAGTCTTCCAGCACAGGAGAATCATGAGAAATGTATGGATCAGTGACTTTCAAAGAAATGTTGACTTTATTTTGTGAGTAGAAATATTCACATAATTCATTCCTCTCTCTCTCTCTCTCGTTGCAGTTGTCATTGTCTCTTTGTTCTCTCTGTCTCTGTCTCTCCCTCTCTGCCTGCCTGCTGTCCGTTTCTCTCCCTTCACCACCACCCCACCCCCTCATTTCTGTGTGGTGACAACGCTATAGGGGCATCTTGGTAGGGAAAAACAATTTGCACCCAGTCCCATTAAAAACAAAAATGATTCAGTGATTGGAATGAGCTCAAACAACTGGCTCCATGGAGCATATAACACTTAGTTTTTATACTTTTTTTGTTGTTAAGCTACAGTGTTTGGAACACGTGCAACTTCATGCCCACACTTCCGCAGTAGTTGTGCTTTCTTGCACCTGTGCTTTGTGTCTTGTTATTGTTATGGGATATTGCATTAAACTGTAGTTAGCATTTGACTGAAGGAAGCTATTTCAGAGATGGAAATATGTGCGTTTGTAGGGCATTGAATGAAAGTGTCGAGTGGGAATGGGGGGGGCACATTTTGATGTTGAACGTTCATCTTCTGAAAACCAACTCTTTCAGAAATTTTCATGAAAATCTGGCGTGCGTATGGTTGTTTGTCCTCGATAAGTTTTGTTAGGCATATTATGCCCATGCCCCCCCCCCCCCCCCCCCCCCCCCCCCCCCAGACTTTTACATTGACTTTTACATTTTTGGTTCCATCTAAACCTAAGTTTGTTCCTCAGGTGATGAGTTAAATGCTCTTTTTCTCTTGTGAGCTTCTGTGCATACACACTTAACAGCTCCACCACTGAATTTCACTGACCTTGATTATAATGTCATACCGATACTGTAATAGTATACAGCAATTTGCTGCAAAGCTCATTACATCCTTTGTGTGACACAACCACAGGCGTTTCTTTTTCTCGAGGTAACTCTGTGGAGAGAACGGGGGGTGAGGGGTAGAGTGTGTGAAGTGATTATGAAGTAAAGAGGGTGTCTTTACAGGTGAACCAATTCCAGCCCATGCCCACTTGATACTTGGACTGTTGGTCGGTTAGCATACACCTGGCCTTCAGAGAGGATTATGCAAGCACACCTGCACCGTGCTGTTATTACTGCTGGCATTAATCCATGCCTGGAAAGCACTCATTGCTTTCAGACAGGGGAAGATCACACTGCTGTGACCCCAGGTGCCAAGAGTAACAGACATCCTGGCGCAAATATCAGTGTCATGACATTTGCTGAGTAATGAGCTGGTCTCAGTATGACAGCTTAACGTGAAAATTAGGTTGATTGCTATGAATAGTTTACTGGCATTCGTGCAGTGTGCCACATTGTGGGGGGGAAAAAAGTGTACAACAGTTCCAGTTGTGGTGTTTTGTGACTTGTGAGTATGTAAGTGTGCATTTCTGTGGGTACATGCATTTTTTAGGTTTTGTGCATGCACATGTTTTTAAGTGCATGGGGGGAATGTTTCTGACACATTATCCCCTCATGTCACTTTCATCCTGTTCAGAAGTTGGTATGCATTGAAACAAAAGGTATCATTTTCTTTAAACATTGGAATGAATATTAACACATAAAGGTGCATAATTTTAACTGAAGATAATTCCCAGAAAACTTAGGGATTAGACAAGTAAGATCCTGTTTCTGATCCTTAATGCAAAGAGTGGGTCTATGCATGTGCATGTATGTGCGTGCTAACTGTGAAAGTCTAAGAGAACATGATCAGTGTCGATTTAGAATAGATTGGCAGTTCATGCAGTTTTGAAAAGCAGTTTGTCCCAGTGTACTAAACTTTTCTAAACATGGTTTTCATAATTTCATAACACAATGTAACATGGCACATAACTTGTAAGCTAGAGAGCCTTTCAGCCTACTATTTTTTTTTGTTTTTGTTTTTTTGGGGAGATGTCTTTTTTGTTTCATATTTTTTGTTAAGCTATGGGGTTTTTTATGTGTAGGTTTGGGATAACTTTGTTTTGTTATGAATGTATAGGTTGTGGAAAGTTTGGAATTTTGCCCACTGTATATACGTATTTATGTGGTGATTTTTAGTAGATCTTAAAAACTAAATGTGAAACCTGTTTCCTTAATTTTATAGTACTTACTTCACACTTGCTTGGGGAGTGGGGTCGCATCACACCACCTTTGTGCCGTTACCTTTCACAACACCATGGTATGGATCAGGTGGGGGAGAGTGGATAAACCCATACAAAGATAACAAGCATTGTTCAGTCTGGACACTCTAACAGAGACCAGGTGAGGTCAGATAATGGAGGCCCTGGGGAATGCAGGCAGTATGAGGAATTTGTGTGGGCAGAGGATTAGCTGGCAAGAGACATGTCAACATTGACAATACCTGTGCTGACATTGCCTGTGCTATTTATATAGGGTGGGCTGTGCCTGCTTTTTAGCACAATTTCTGTTCAGTGAACAGCTCATTTTTCAGTCGACCCTCTGACTGTGTTGAGCTGACCTCCTAGTGAAGGAAGGATATTCGTGGGGAAAGAAAAGTTTTATCTTTGTGCCTGTAAGCATTTCGTTCAAAATGTCTTTCAGATTGCTTTGCTGGAGTCATGAACAGATTTTACAGAATGTGAATGGTGGTCGTCGTGTAGACTGAAGTGAAGTTTTTAAATTTATGATTGAGAAGTGTTATGGGTGAAATATTGACAACTCATCTGGAGGTCAGATGAATTTGCCTCTGATGCACTTCAGGGGGCATGACCCTCAAAAGTTGGTTGATTTTTCCATAACTTTAACTGCAGAATTGACATTTCCTGTGTGATGTGAGGAATAGAAATGATACTAAAGTATAATTGCCAATAAACAGGTCAGGAATGATGGAAATTATTCATTCTAAGAAGCAAAGTACCTCAGAAAATGAAGAAAAAAAAGAAAAAAAAAACCCAGGTGATAATAGGGAAAAAGAAAGAGGCAGACAGAGAAACAGATGGAGAAAGTGAAATATTGACTTTAAAGAACTCTTTATTAAAACGATCGTCACCAGCATCTGTTCTTGACACCATGATTTTTGTTGATGCCCTTACTGAACACTGTCAAAAAAATGGTTTTATCTACACATCAGGTTTTGTTAATGTGTGCATTAGTATTACTATATGGCTTGGAATGTTATCAGGCTTGTTCATCAATCTGATTGGTCCCTAGGTATGCATGATGCACTGTTTCCATCTATCAGTTCATGTGAAAATAGTGTACACATCTTGAATTCATTAAGATATAAGTGTGCGAAGTCAAAAGAAATATGTCTTTTATTAGAGTTAAATCTTAAATGAGGCAGGGAACTAAACAGTAAGTAAACAATGTTTGGAGTTGTGGGCCTGTATAATTACTTGATCATGGGAGGAAGAGTTACCATACTTGTTTCTTATATTTATCTTTGCCATTTTAATTTCAGATGTGATTTTTTTTTTTTTTTTTTCAACTGGAGGTTACTTTTCAATCAGCAGATGTAACTAATTGAACTCAAGCTAGTGGACACCAGGCTTGACTTTGCCTTGCAATGCACGCAGTTTACTAGTATAGAATTACAGTCAGGAAAGGTGCAGTGAGGGCTGCTACTACTAAAAACCTCAATCTTGGGGGGGGGGGGGGGGGGGGGGGGGCAAACTCTGCTTCTAACTAAAATGATAAAGTGGAAATGAACCCAGACTTCTTTTCCATGGGAGTTAAGACTTTATTTTGGGCTCCATGGAGTCAAAACTTTGCAGACTGCATTAGTCGAGACATTCACCAAGCTTGGGATATACATAACAAATAAACCAAAAGCTAAGAACTGAAAAATGTATGTGTAATAGTTTATGGGTTTGAAAAGTCCAGTGTAATTTTCTGAGTTAAGTTTGCTAGTTCTTCAAAGGCATGTTGAAATGATTTTCAGCAGTTTTTGTGAAATGAGCCAGTTCTGAATTATCAGAACTCGAAGCAGAAAATGAAGTGTACTTGCATCCAAAAGATTTCTCTCATTTTGCAGGTATGACCTCCAGTTATAAATGCAGACGACTCCTCACAGTGATCTGACACTGGCTGATCAGTGTGTCATTTCTTTTTCTTTTCTTTTCATTTTTTTTTTTTTTTTTTTTTTTTTAATGCTAATGATACGGGTGCACCATTGATCTGAAGCTCTAAAGAAGTACAGCATTCAGTATGTATTCACATGTGAAGTGCAGTAGAATGACTGGCACTTTAAAAGGGTTGTGGGCCAAGACTTCTCTTACGTTAAAAGGAGTCATCAGAGAATGCTGTTCTTTATTCGCCAGGAAAAGTCTGAAAAGCTTTTCATGTGTAGCCTTGGGACAGCCTGAAAGTACAAAGATGTTGTGCCTGCAGTTATAGTTGCGTTTTGGGAGCTTTTGAATGAAGTAGATCACACTCAATTCACCTGTTACTAGCTCAGCACAGTGTATGTACAGGGTTCAGTCTGATGAAAGTGTAGTACAAATTTGATGGTTCATTGGTGGGTTTCATGAGATAACCTCTGTGTGTGTGTGTGTGTGTGTGTGTGTGTGTGTGTGTGTGTTCCCACACTTCCGTATGTGTGGAGGCTGTATATATATGAATTAGTAACAATTGCATACAAGTGAAGACCTCAAGATCCGATGGAAAACAAAGGGCACAAGGCTAAGATAACATTATGTGAATGGTTCCCACTGTTCACTTTCAGTGTGAACGTAAAAAACAAGAATTTTTTTTTAAATCTTTATAAATGTCAAGTCAAGAACACTTTATTATCTCCAAAGAGAAAATAAGAGTAGCCATAAAAGCAAACCATGTATCACTCCACCCATCTACCCTCTTGCACACACAGAATAATATACGCATACACATATATGTATGTATATATATATATATATACAAACAAGCTTTCTGAACTGGATCTTATGGAAAGTTTTATGATTTAGGAGTTTGATGGAATTCAGAACAAAGTTTTTGGTTCTATTCAGTATTTGTCTTGAATTTTGGAATTTGGAATCTTCGTCCGTAGGATAGAACACTGTAGTTTTTTGAAAGAATATAACTGTTGGCAGCAATGTTCACAGCTTTTTGTGTGACCGGACTCATACAATTTATCAAGTTCTTGATTTTTATCAATAATCTTTCTAGATGTATTCACAAAAACAAACCAAAATCTAGGGAGAAGAAAAAGTGACTGTAGAATCGGAAAAGTGCTGGTACATACGGGTGTGTCAGCAATTAAAACCGGTGTTCCAAAATTTCTTGTCAATTTTGTTGCAAGAGCATACAGTCACTGCCTGCCTTATGGATGGCAAACATGTCATACTCCGACAACATCCGTAGGCAACATGCTGCCAAGGTGAATGATATATAAAAATGTATGAACAAATCGCCCTGGATGTGGTTGGATAAACAAGTTGATGATGCTCCCATGCAATGCTTATATTATTGGATTTAGATTGCTCCAGGGAAGGGGAAGCTTGGTTCAGGCATGTGTGTATCATGTAAGATCATCATTGATAACATACGATTAGAATTAGATGAAAAACTGGAAAGAATTGACATAAAAGGGCAAGCTCACTCTTTCATAAACGCATATCTCCCCTTCCCTCTCCACAAAATGTTGAAAATTAGTGTAGGACATACGAGTTAATGGCATGGATTTTTTCCCCTTCATGGTTTCCTTGCATTAATCTGACCAAGATGGTATAATGGAGAGAAGTATGGGCCTGTAGTGCACAATGATGAAATGTTAGTACTGATCCCAACAGCTTGGACAAGACTGGATTTTTAGTCTGATGCATTGTCTGTGCAATGCATGATTTTTAGAGTCGGAAGCATTGCCTGTGCAAAGCATGATTTTTAGTCTGAAGCATTGCCTGTGCAATGCATGATTTTTAGAGTCGGAAGCATTGTCAGTGCAATCAGTGCATGATTTTTAGAGTCTGAAGCATTGTCTGTGCAATGCATGATTTTTAGAGTCTAATGTATTGTCTGTGCTATACATGATTCCTTAGTATTTTGTTCAGTTGTGTGGTGGGTAGAACCAGATGGAAACAAGTGCTCAAGGTGTATGTATGTGTGTTGCTTTTTTTTTTTTTTTAACTGTCTAGTTTATTTGTTGCTTTTAGTGTTAAATCATGTTGCTTCCTTTTTACCCTTTGTTTGTTTGTTTTTTTTAAATAGAAGTGTTTGTGTGTGCAGGGTGTAACAGTGACTTCCACAGGATAGGCAGCTCCCATCCTTCACTGGTGACAAGTCAGTCTTCACCCTGCCTCCTACAGCCACCCCCCCCACCTCCGAGCCCCACCCCCAGTCTTCAGGCCCGGGGCAAGGCGGCAGTGGCAGCAAGATGACGGGTGGAGTGTACCGGGACTGGGCGAGACCAGCCCTGTGGAGGAGAAAGAGAAACCCCCATTGCCCACCTATGCCAATGCCACCAGCATGGAGGGGGACCATGAGCCTCCCACTGGCAACTGGCAAAGAGCCAAGGTGAGTCAGCAGCATTGGTCGTCTTTGTATAGGCTAAAAATGTGAAAAGAAGAGAGGTGGGTGGGTGTTTGTGTGTGTGTTGTTTTTGTTTGTTCAGGGGTTTTTTTTTGTTTTGTTTGGGGATTTTTTTTTTTGTTTATTTAATAATTACTGTTTTTTAGTCTGCCAATGAGATCGTTCACTGGTGTCTGTCTGTTGGTTTGTCTAATAGCAGGGTTATGCAAAAACTACCGAACCTGTTCAGACCAGACTTTGTCACAAGATATAGACTGTACACAAGGGGCATGCAAATAGGCCCTGATGAAACTGTAACCTGGATCACGATCATATCTTCTCACCTACTTCTCAAGGAGACTATTGACAGTCATATGAGTAACAAATGGTGTGAAATGGTTTACATCATTTTAATAGACAGCATTTGCATTTAAGTTGAAGTCACAGTGCAGTAGCTAAACTTTGCAACTTTCAGTTTTTTAAAACCCTTATGGCATGAAACCCTGATGATATGAATGTCCCTCCCCCTCTTCCCATTGGACTGTTTGATGTAAACAATGACCCATGCTCTCTCAGTGGGTTTCTAATTTGTTTTAAATTCTTTTCAGTGCAGGTGTTTTGCAGAAATTGTGATAAGTAGCATCAGAACATTATGCGCAATATAATAAGGTGATGTTGTGTAAAGCTAATAATTGTTACAAGAATACAAATACAATAAAGGCTTTGAAGTGAATTTTCTAATGATCAATGAAGTGTAACAGTTTTTGCACACACACGCAAACACAAAATTATACGACCCTTCTTTTTTCCCATGTGTAATTAACTTACTGTGTTGGAAAATACCTCCCCTTTTTCTTTGGCCGTCAGTAGCAGTAGTCGCTTATTTGAATTGATGCATATGTTCATGCTGGTAACAAAAGGGGGTAGGGGAGTCAGTGTGAGGAGTAAATGCAAAATACTTCTGTTTCCGTTTTTCTTGAATAGTTCAATGCGATAATTCATTGATCATTGTATTCTTCATCACTGAAACTTGAAATCCTACACATATGAATTCATCCTTTATCTCTCAACAGGGGTACAGGAGATAAGTGCTGTGAAGAACATTGATCTAATCGTCAGGCTTACTGTGTCTGCCATTGCTTCTATTCGGCTTTTTTTTTTTTTTTTTTTTAAGTTGATCAGCTTTTGGTTTCCTTTCTTTTAGCTTGTCCAGTAGCACTTCTGTGCTGCACGCATAAATTCAAGCTCATGCTCATAAGCAAAGTAAACATGAAAGCACACAAGGTGCAAGCTAACTTCAGTTTGATTTTTTTCTTTTAAAACAAGCATTCAAATGTAAGTCATCAGACATAAAATGCGCGAAACAGTTCTCCTCAGATTGCACTTGGCATGGGAATGTTTTAATGCATTTTTTGTATCTACTTCTTTCCACCTGTGAAGAACATTCGAAGATTTGGTCATTTCATATTAAGTGTTGTTACTTTGCACATTGTTTGGGCCGTTCATTCGTATTTGGCCCCGTTTTTTTTTTTTTTTTTAATGCAGCAGTAAATGGGCTGTGTTCCAATCCAGACCATTACAAAGACATGTCCATTTTCACAGATGCAAGTCTGCTTCAGCACATGCACATACAGTACTCGCTGCACTCAGTGATACCCAATGTGATATGAAAATAAGATTGAAAACTTACATTAAATAGTTAGCATGATTGGTCTAATCAAAATTTAGAAAACCAGAATATGTTAGTTAATAAAAGCAAACTACTATACATGTGTTGCAGGGAGTGTTAAGGATGATTGGTCTAATCAAAATCTAGAATCCAAGAATCTGACAGTGATAAAAGCAATGACACTACTACCCATTTGTTGCAGGGAGTGTTGGCCTGTAATCGTCACATGCTGGAAAACCAGCTGGTATGTGATGTTTGGTTCATTGTGGGACCACACCAGGAGAAGGTGGGGGCACACCGCTACGTTCTCCAGTCTCGCTCAGGCGTCTTCTTCGCTATGTTTGATGGCCAGGAGCTGACCGCTCTCAGATCGATCTCCCCGACACACAGCCTAAAGTGTTGTGGCAGCTTCTCAGGTAGGTGGTGGTGTAGCATCAACTGGTAGATGTTTAGCACAAAGATAAAAGGACAAACGATAAAAAGAACTGATGCAGGGATATAACAACCAAAAACTGTTGTTGCTAGAAAATAGTACAGACATGAAGTATGCAGTGATGTATTGATAGTACAGAAGTATGTGGTGTGACAAGATGAAAAAAATTGCCAACTGGAATAAGTACACATCAAAATTTCATGATGTAAAACTTGCATAGATATATTGAATGTACAGAACTGCTAAAGACCAGGATTGCCCATAGTTTACTGAATTAATGGCATACTAACAAACAGCAGCACATCTGTGAAAATGACCATTACAAGTCCAGAAGCAAGCACTACTAAGTGGATCAGTTGTTTAATACTAAATGAGTGGCATACTTACAAACAGCACATTTGTGAAAATGACCATTTACAAGTCCAGAAGCAAGCACAACTAAGTGGGTCATTTTTTTTTTTTTTTTTTTTTTTTTTTTTTTTTTTTTTTGAATGCTTTTCATTGTGAGCAGAAGAGAGAGCAGATGTAAGGGAGAGAATCCTCTTAAGAGGTGTCAGATCAACAGTTCTAATTCAAGTACTCGCATCAGGACATTGATGCTTTGAAAGTTATCTGTGTGGTGCAAAGTTTACTGGGATTTTCTCTGAACATATTGGAGTGACTCTGTGAAGGGTCAGTATAAGGGATTTCTTAAGACTGTTCCTATGCGTAAGATTTTGCCAACATATCCACAGACCTACGTGTAATCAGAAGACCCTTTTTGGGTTTTTTTTTTTTTTTTCAGTTTTGGTGTGGAACACATTTTGTCAGTTACTATTATGCAAGTAAACTCCCAAGTGTGTATGTGGGGAGGGTGAACAATCAACAGCTGGGAGTGACAGGAGGTTCCATGTTGATGTGTTTGCATTGGCAGAAGTTTGAAAGCGTCTCTACTAACAGTTGTAGGTGAGCTTGCTTTGGAAAGACTGTCATGAACAACATATTCACCTTCTCCCCAGGTAGTTTGGTTAAATGATTGACTAGGAGAGAGTCTACATCAGTGATCTGTGTAGAATCTGAAAGTGAGGATCAACATGACCCTCTGTTCCCAAGGCTGGGGGTCAAATTAGACAGTAGTATTTAAACACGTTTAACCTTTTTTTTTTAAGTCTTGTTTTCACATTTAATGACACAGACTTGTGTATTTTGATGTGCACTTCTTCTAAGGTTTTTGTTTGAACAGTGTGCTTTGATAATGATACCTGGTGCCCTGCCATCCATGTACTGTCATTTAACACCAGTACAAAAACAAATATCCATGTAGCTTCCATGCAGTGAACTCTGCTGTTCACAAAAGCATGAGAAGTGTCAATGATGAATTGACACCCCTAATGTACATACGCGCATGCAGAGGAGATTCTCCTTCAGAAGGAAAAAGCAAACATGGAACACACAAATTAAACAAAGGGTGAAGTTGTGAAATGGACTTGGTATTGGCAGCTACACACCATTAATAGAAAGTGTCATTTTAAGGGAATATAGAAAAGATTGCGTAAATAAAGGCTGATAGGAAAAGGCATCTTAACTTACCAGGTGCACTGGTAACAAGAGACTGTGCAGTAGGATTACGCCTTGGCAACCTAACACATAGTTGAAAAGAGTCGGCTAGAGGAGAATTTCTGCAGCTAGTGCTTATACTTTGACAGCTGTTTGATAGTTTTTACCCCTGGTATTATCAGTTCAGTTTTGCACATCCGAGTTTGCGTCTGGACATTGTAAGTGTATTTAGTGACCACTGCTACAGTCTTTTACGTATTGATGATGTAACCAACTTTCAGAGTGCAGCAGATCAGGGTTTTCCCAAATAGAGCAGGAGGAAGTCTGAACTTCAGCATCAGTGAAACCAAGTTATCAAAACCAAGGCAACAGGTTTCGGTTCTTAAACAACCAGAATATTTTACTAAAAAGAGCTGCATATTATTCGCTTTGGGGCAGTCGCTTAATTTTAGGTCTGGTTGTCTGTCTGCTGATGATTGTTTGGACTTCATTGATCGTTATATGCTTGCTTAAATTCTCATACTGTACTTAGCTTCTGACAGTGCCAGTAGTTGCAGATGATTATTAGAAAGTATCAAATGATGTTCCTACTAGCCACTTTTGTGCACTTGTTACCAAACCCACCACTAAATATACCTGTTTGGCAGGGAAACTTACTTGAAAGGATTGTGGAAGGGGCCAGAAGTCGATTATAAATGCAGCGCAAACATTGCACAAGTTCCTTAGAATCAGATCTGAAAAATGTTTTTTTTTTTTTTTTTTTTTTGCTGTCCCAACCTCTGCGCCACCTTCAGAGGCAGTGCACCCACGCCGCTCATTCCGACACCCCGTCCACAGCCACAGCCCGGTCGGCCCGCCACAGCCCCGGCACCAGCAGTCCACAGGGAGCAGTCAATGTCAAGCCGTCAAGAGGCAACCCACCGGAGGAGACACTGCACTGCTGCCGAGTCACTTCAGTGGTGGTGTTCAGTGGCGCCTGTTCTGATCTAACATACGCAGGACACCACCTACTAAGCCCCCTACTGACGACAATAATTGCTTAGTCGCCGAGCCGGCTTGAGTGAGCTCTCCCTCCGGAGGGCGCCACCACGTCCGTCCAACGACAGCCCCCATGGACTCGCTGATACCGGTGACCCCGACGGAACCAAACCAAGGCCACAGACGTGGAGAGGACATCGAAATTGAGGTCACCATGAGAGCAGGGCATGAAGGGCCACAGAACTTGAGACTTTTTTTTTTATGCTGATCGATGAGAATGAGGATGATTAAGATGATGCTACGGATTTCCATTTCGGTCTGAGACTACATGACAGGGCTGTACTCTACGCTTCCTTTCATAATATATCCCGGCGTCGTCACCAGGCCTGAGAGATAGACACCTGCAGTGTTGGTCAGGAAATTTGAGCACACTCTCAGAAACGCATCCATTAAGTGGATGAAACTCGACTGTGTGGTCCCAGTCTTCCCAACTGAGCCCGCAGCAAACTCAACTCTGGGTAGGAGCCGGTCGGGGCAGAAAAAACCCACATGACTTCTGATGGGATTCGAACCCACGACCTCCCAGCCGGGAGCCCGCGACGCTAACCACTTCGCCACGGCGGCTGGTCTAGATCTGCAAAATGTTAACGGCAATAGAGATTTTATGTATCCAAAGTTTGCTGATCGTTTTTAGAAGCTTGGAAACAATCAGCTGAGGCAGCACTTTCAAAATATCTGTGCGTCGTTAAACCTGCGTATTAAATCTGGAATCTGTGCATGACACACACACACACACACACGCACACACACACACACACACACACACACACATTAGTATGTTAAGAATACTGGCAAGTATGAAGGAAACGGCCATTGGGCTGTGTTGGCAGAGTTTAGTGGATTTTTTTTTTAGAAAGTGGTGAATTTAAGGATGCATGATTTCTGATCATAGATGCAGTTTTACAGTTTGTAATATTTGTAGGCAGTCATTAATTCATCTGAATGTTTGCATCTTCCTTTTAACTTGATCTTTATGGAGTTTGGAAGTTGTATCCAGTTTATTACTGAAGAACATCTCGAATATATGACTGTGTAGCAGTTATAGTAATAAACTGATAGACATTTGACAGAAATAAAAATGTAATGATAATAATTGGATGATTGAGAGTTGACTGTATGAACAGAGGGGGAAAAAAATATCAAAACTCAAAATCTCCTACCATTTTGAGTAAAACATGTGTCAGTTTACATCGACAATTAATGTTTTTTTCTTTTTGATTATTCCATGCATACTCCATCATGGATATTCTGTGCAACTCATGTTTTCCTTTCATACCATATTTATTTCTGATGATATGTGTGAATACTGTTATATTATGCAGGTGTCTTTGTAGCACAAAAAGGAACAGGTAGAAAAATTAACTGATAGGACCGATGAAACTAGTAAAGACATTTTTTTTTTTTTCTTTTTCAGATACATGTACTACTATGAGGAACTCTATCCAGATTCGGACACGGTGTTTGACGTTCTTGCCCTGGCAGACAAGTACGATGTTGCCACAGCCCGTGATATCTGCCTCCGATTCCTCCACAGCTGTCTGACGGTGAACACGGCCTGCAACATTCTGGAAACGGCCCATCGACATGACGACGGGGATCTGGACAAGGAATGTATGCTGTTTATTCGTAAACATGGAGAAGACGTGATACAAACTGAAGGCATGGACAAGTTGTGCAGAGAATGCTTGAATAGGGTAAGCAAAGTTTCTATTCAGCCTTTTTTCTCTATATGATATGCTAAATATTTACATGTATATTTACATGTACTTTTGGATTCTTTGCTGCATGTGGGCACATGTGCTTGCTCAGCTGTTGTACCCCTCTCAAATCAGTCAAGTGATGGTTTGAAATGTAATTAAAGTTGTTTTGAGCATCATACTGTATAATTGCATGCATTTCAGAATGCAGTTTTGTTCTAAATGGGCAAAAGTTTGTGCTTGCCAAAAAAGCTAGCAGTCATATTGGTAAAGATTGTAGTGAAAGGTTTCATAGTGATTTTTCTGTGTTCTTCAACCAAGAGGTAAGCACTTTGTACTATCATTTTTATAATCTGTATCATATGGTCTTTATTAAGAGACTGATTCTGATGAAAATGCTGTCTAATCAAAGGATATGAATTGTTAGGGAAAACTAGAAAAGACGAATTCAGAAAATATTTCCATTCACTGAAGAATCATGGAACTGAAAACTTCCATTTAGGGATAAGTGAAGGAAACTGTGGCGAACACTTTGTCAGTGAATAAAGGATGTCAAATTTCCATTTCATTTGATATTTATCCTCATGAGTTTACTTTCTGTAGCTTCAGGAATTCGTGAGATAAGAGTTGAAGAAAATTATAGCATTTCATGCACACTTGCCCATCATGCTAGTCAAGGCTAATCACAGGAACATTTTATAGAAAATGGATGGAGATGGGGGGGGGGGGGGGGGGGGGGGGGGGGATGCTGATAGTTCTCAGGGAAATGTGAGAGAATTTACAAATCAAAAATCACTTTCAATTCAGTTTTCCTCTCTTCAACACACCACCTTACTTGTGAACAACAAAACTTACATGTGCCACCATTTTTGTGCGCAGGTGTTGACAATGGAAGGCCTGGAGATCAGCCCGGTTGTGCGGCAAGAGGTCACCGACCGCTGGGCACGCCGCCAGTGCGAGGACAAGATGTGTGAGCCCACCGAAGACAACAAACAGGAGTCCCTGGGCGATGTGATCTACGTCAAACGTGATGAAAAACACTCGCACCGTTTCATCCTGGATTCGGTCACCGACAGGCAGCTGTCTAGAGAAGATGAAGAAACCCCTCCACCTCTTTACTCGGAACTGAGTATGGAAAATGGAGAAGATGTGCCAGATAATGTGTCTGTGTCTTCGGTTTCGTCGGCTGGCTCGAAGAGGAGCTTGCGGTCACAGTACTCCAGGCAACCATCCACGGCAACTTGGCCAGAATTCAACCACATCACGCGCTTCAGAGAAGTGAGTGGCACTGTAGAGAACGACGGCACAGCTGATGCAGTCACCTTTACCGTGGATGGCAACATTTACCTATATGGCTTCGGGATCTACGGAAGCAGGAAACAAGGGGAGGCTGCGTTCAAAGTGGATACAATTGTCACGCGCAAGAAACGGGACATATTGATGGAGTCGATCTCCATCAAAGGGGCGGGCGTGATCCTTCCTGTCATGTTTGAGAGGCCAATCAAGATACAGAAGGGCAAACCCTACACTCTGGAGATCTATGTTCAGGGGCCTCCTTCCCACTGTGGCACAGAGGGTCTGACCACGGTTTACAGACGGACACACTACCTTCAAGTTCACTAAACCACAGGAGTGAAAGGAAATCGCACAACAGATCAGAATGGACAGATTCCTCGTTTGTACTTCTTGCCTTACTAGAAAAACGAAAAGTGATAAATAAAAGGCCAGGATATTAACATTCAGACAACTGTATATAGTGTTGATGTACACCATTCAAATTGTGAGATAGACTTCAGATGAAACCCAGAAGGGATATACTGTGGACACTGTTACTGTCCACAGAAGTTGGTCAGTAGTATCTAATTGTCACCAAGTTGCCCATACAACCTTTTAACCAAGGTTAGAAAACGTTTTTTTTAGTTCAGGTTGTTAAAGTGATAATATTCTGCAACTCTATTTCTTGCTGTTCCTCTAAATGATTCACCATAAATTCTGTTGGTTTTTCGCTTTCATAGCCAGCAGTTTTGAAATTGGTGATGCTGTCATTTGTGCCACAATTGCAGTCTCTTTGGAGGATTGTGGTACGAAGCACCATATTTAGACATGCACTATGTCCAGAAACACAGCTGCTATCATCCTGGAAACTTGGATGATTTCAAGTTTTGTGCATGTAAGGGATGGTTTGCACATCTGTTGTGTCGTCCTCATGTACACTCATGCAGTTACAAGGGGGGGAAAAAGGATCAGATGATGATGTAAGAGATTCGCCATTTCAAAAGCTTGTTCCTGAAAGAACTTTCCATTTTGTTGTAGCAAGTACTTAAATAATGCAAGAACAATTTGTCTTTCAGTTTTTGATTCATGAAACTGAAATAATGTGCCTTAATTGAAATTGAAATCAATGGTCTTGCCTTTCCTATGGGTGAAAACATTTCCGGAAATGCCGGAAACTGGAGTTTGATTGCGTTGTTCATGAGGTTAATGGAAATACGTCTGCGATGAATGGCAGCATGAGAACAAGTTTGGTTTTCATATGCCATTACACAGCAGATGCTTCTTATGGGTAGAAACTGCCAAATCTTTCATTAACTGTGCAGAAATAGGTTCTTTGTGACACACAAATTACTTTCAAACCAGATTCATCAGCATAGTTTGGCATGGACTCATGTTCTCTGTTTCTGGGCATGTAAAAAATTTGACACAGTTTGACATTGGTTCATGTGCGGAAGTTTTTTCGGTCAGATTTCCCCATCTACGGTTAGAGTCCGCAAGTGCATTACCACTCAAGAACCTAGGATCTAGTAAGATTTTTCCCAATTTTAAAAAAAAAAAAAAAAAAAAAAAATGCATTTGTCCTATTTTTGCTAACTATGGTAACAAAATTTTAAGAAATCCTATGGTTGAATAGGTATGTAGTTATATATAGTTGTGTAGTTCATTGCGCTTTTATTTTTTTCAGTTAATGTGAGACACCAAGCTTCATTTTTAAAACTATAATTATACATTTATGTAGTATCCTTTTAGCATTCCAGTAAAGACCAAGAAACACACGGTTCTGAATGAAATATGTACAGTGCTTTCGTTTAGACTTCGTTCAGAACCAGGATTGAAGTCAGTGTGTTAGGAGAGCGATCTTTGGAGAAGCCAAGCTCAGCCAGTCCTCTTCAGCTCTCCCATGAGTTGGATACTCTACTGTGTGGGTCTGCTTGGAAACCCGAAAAAACCGTCAGAACAGAGTTTGACATGGTGTATGCAGGAGCAATGACCTGATCCTTCTCTGGAGTTTTAAGGCTTCAAGACCACACAAATTGTCGGTTGAAGTGAAAGTCTAGTAACATTTTCATAATACTGGTCTTTTGGGTTGCATGATAAAGAAGCGGTAAGGGTCTCGAAATCCCCAGAAAATTATTTATCAAAGGCATAGAAACCCTTCAGCCTGGACAAGGGGCTCTGCCCCTTGACCCCGCCAGGAGGTCTAACTCAACCACCTGGGCCCCTTACCTTTCTGCTTTTCATTTTTTCCTGGTTTCACCCATGCTTTCCATGTAAATATTTCGGTAAGATAATCACCTGGTGATCAATGCACACAAAATGAATTGAAAGGTAAATATAACACTTATGATCACGACATTCCCAATTTGACATGTGAAGAATTTTGAATGTTTAATGTATATCATGAAACAGAATTTTCACATGAATACACTTGGTCTTCCAAATTCAACAGTGTATAGATGTTTTCCAGGATAAGGTTCTATTTTCCACTGTGATATGTGCCATTAAAAAGGTGCTTTTGTTTGAACAGTTATGCTGACATTGACCTAATAGCCCTATTTATCATCGAGTTGTTTGCATCAACCATCCTGGAGTATCGAGGGAGATAGGAAGTGTACATAAGATTTTTACAAAGCATGTTTAGCAGAATGGTCATTTTCATTTTAAGTAACAGACGTAACATGAGGACAAGTTAAAGCTGTGAGAAATACCTTTGTTTTACAAAAGTATGCACTTTTATTGAGTACATGCAGATTCCTATGATGGATATAGGTGTCATGTATAGGATGTTACTGTGGATAGGTGTGTTATGTATAGGATGTTACTTTGGTGTTGGTTTGTAAATCATTTTTCAATTATTATATATCGCCAGCAATTACTATTTTATCCCCATTCATGATCTGCAGACAATGGTGGAGGGGTTCATGTGGGTTTGGTTTTTTTTTTTTTTTTTTTGCTCATTTTCCAGTACTTCATAACTGTTAGTGTGGTTTCAGTGTACAGCTCTATTTTTGAGGGCTGATTAGTACACACATTTTGCATCAGTACGCATTCCCAAATTGAGGATTTTATGGTCTCTGCTGATGGAGCTTTGTGCTAGAAGTACTATGTTTCCCTCTTGTGTGGAGGTCTTGATAATCTCAGCCCAGTTTGAATCCTTGAGACTGACAGCAGAAAGAGACTGACTGTCCAACTGATCAAGAGACTGACACACAGACGGACTGACACACTCCACTCCCTTCTTTCCCTAGGAAATCATTCCTCCTCTGAAATTCCATAAAATAATCTGTAAACATACTGTGTAGGAAACCATGTGCAAAAGTATGCACTTTCACCCAATGAATGCAGATTCCACATTTCTATCCTGTTATGAAGAGGACGTTACTTTGGTGTTGGTTTGTAAACCACGTTCATTTACTATATCCCCTGCACTTTTATCACTATTTCATCCCCAGTGCTTTTGACGTCACTTCATGATCTGCACACAATGGTGGGTTCATTCCGAGTCATTTTTTTTGGCTCCTTTGCGGTCCTTGGCAAAATGTTACTGTGGTTTCAATGTACAGCTATTTTTGAGGGCAAAGTGTCAACAGCATATAAAATTCATTTTCCATATGTATGTTTTCTACATTGAACTTTGTGCCAGAAGTACTCTTGGGTGTGTAGGTCTTGATAAATCCAATTGAATCATTCCAACCTAGACACGGACGACTTTCCAGTGAACTAATTATGTCGTAGATTATTTCCTTAAGAATTTTATTCTAGGTAAGTTTCCCCCACATGTCTCCTCAAAGTATGTGTATAGTAAACCAGGAGCACCTGTGCATGGCAAATTCCTTCGTCTAGGTACAAGGACAAAGTCCCTGGAAGGGAGTGACCAACTGACACTACAGACGAACAGACTGACACACACACGAGGACCAAAGACTGACACGAACACACATGACGATCGAGAGACTGACTGACACAGACACACGAGGACTGAGAGACACGCATACATGGACTGAGAGACTCGCTCACACACACACGTAGGACCGAGAGACTGACCGAGACACATACGCGGATCAAAAGACTGAGACACACATGACCGAGAGACTAAGTAGGACACAAAGAGAACGACTGACGATAAGCGAGTGATTGCGATAGCGCGAGCGCTTGTAAAGAAAGCGCTCGCTTGGCATTGAGGTGCACAAAGAGAAAGATTGTACAGCGTGCTCGCGACTGGTAGAGCTAGGTCATTTGGCAGTATGGCGGATTCAAGTGAAGACGAACTTTTGTTGCTGGACAGTGTTCTGCCGAAAATTATCCTAGGAAAACGGAAAAGAGTGGGCGTTCATGAGATTAATCAAAGGAGGCGAATGGAAAGTGAATACCATAAATTGTTTCCTTTGCTTAAAAGGAGCCCTTCTCGTTTTCATTCCTACTTGAGAATGAGCCAAGAGACATTCAAGTACATCCATGTTGGTCAGACTGTCACTGAGAAAAAATGCGACGCGCACCGCACTCGAGACAACACGCGACGGAGCACCAGGAACACGCTTGCTCGCGAGAAAGAATTAACTTTTGATTTCTTGACGCTTTCCCAAGCGTCGCTTCAAATCGCAGGCGCGATAAAGCGAGCGTGCTTTTTGTGCGGCACAAGCAAATTGAAAAGAAAGCAACATTTCAAGCGCTTGTCCCAACGCGCTCGCTTTTATCGCGAGCAAGCGTCTCTTTGTGCTCCCCTTGACAGACACACATGAGGGCCAAGAGAGTGACAGAAACAAGGACCGAAAGACTGACTGACACTCTTACGAGAACCGAGAGACTGACTGACACATACGCCGATCAAAAGACTGAGACACATGAGGACCAAAAGACTGACAGACACGCGAGGACCGAGAGACTGGCTGAGACGCACACGCAGATCAAAGACCGACATTAATGAGGACCAAGAGACTGACAGACACAAGGAGCGAGAGACACACATGAGGGCCAAAAGACTGACACATGAAACACACACAAGGACCGAGAGACTGGCTGAGACAACATGAGGCCAAAAGACTGACAGACACGTCCCACACAAGGACCGAGAGACTGACAGGCACATACCTTGGACCAATAGACTGGTAGACACGCAAGGACCGAGAGACTGACTGAGACATGAGCGGATCAAAAGACTGACACACATGAGGGCCAAAAGACTGACAGACACACACATGAACCGGGACGCACATACGAGGACCAAAAGGACAGTCAAGAACCGAGAGAGACCGACCGGGGGACACAAATACCAGAGAGACAGACGCGGGGACTGACACACGAAGACCGTGAGACGCGCCCCACCAGAAATTCCCTCGGAAAGTTTCAGGCCATGCAATCGATGCCAAGACTGGGAGCAACCCACCACTTGAAACTGCACTGCCACCCGAAAAACTTCAGTGCTGCCTGTTCTGATCCACCATAGGCACCCCAGCCAAACGCAAAGGGGCCATATCTCTAAGTCTTACACTATTGACTGAATTCAGCAAGCATTACCTTCCCTTCAACCGACCGAAACGGCAACCACACCTCCCTTGTTTTTTTTTAGCAGCCTGTCAGACACTACATCTCTCCTGTTCTCACACTATTACTAACCAGGCACCATACATGGAAATCCGAAACATCTCAATATCACCGAACAGCATTGAAAAAGAAAGTCTCAAATTCTGTGGCCCTGCTCACATGGGGGTTGTACTGATGTGGCGCCCCTGACTCTGGAGTGTGAGCTCACTCACGCGGGCTCTGCGACTAAGCAATTATTGCCTGTAGGTGGCGTCCTGCGTATGTTGGATGAGAACAGGCCCCCCTGAGCACCACTGACCTGACTCGGCAGCAGTGCAGTGTCTCCAGTTGGTTGCCTCTTGACTTGACCCACACTGAAGGCAGACCCCAGGCTGTGGACAAAGGGTCAGAATGAAATGAGTGGCGTGGGTGCAATGCCAGTGAAGTAGCACACAAGATGGAACAACAAAAAATGAGCTAACCGTACCTCCCGTCATTAGATTATGAACCGAGCTAACCAGGCATCGCGCCTCCCGTGTCTCACATTACCCCAGGCATTATATACCCTGTCCTTACATACCAACTGTTGCAAAAGGCATCACATGTCTCCCACTCGCTACTGAGGTAAGGCCTAAAGACACACATGACTCCTTTGTCCTTTCAATATGTCATTTCTCTTGTAACGAGAGATAATAAAGTTATCTGAATATGCTGAGGTAACCAGGTACCGTACGTACTTCGTCCTTAAACTGACCTCTGTCCACTACCAACTGGGGTTGCAATGCGCTACTGGTTATTCCGAGCTAACCACTGCACACCGGAACAAACCCAGTATGTCGACTTCCCTACCCAGTTGAACTGACCATACATCATACCCCCGCCCCGCCCTACACTACCAGCTGACCTAACCAGACAACATCCCTCTATCCTTCACAACCAACTGATAGCGACACCCCCCCTCCCTTGCACAACCGAGCTAATGCAACGCTATACCGCCGAAATCCTTACCAAGTACGTTACCTTCGCCATATTTACACCATGTGTTGGGCTGCTCATGCATCATATCTCCATCCTTGCACCACCGAGCTAACCAGACACTCATGTCTTCCCGGTCCCTACACTACCCACTGAGCTAACCAGACACCCATGTCTTCCCGGTCCCTACACTACCCACTGAGCTAACCAGACATGTCTTCCCGGTCCCTACACTACCCACTGAGCTAACCAGACACCCATGTCTTCCCAGTCCCTACACTACCCACTGAGCTAACCAGACACCCATGTCTTCCCGGTCCCTACACTACCCACTGAGCTAACCAGACACCCATGTCTTCCCGGTCCCTACACTACTACCCACTGAGCTAACCAGACACCCATGTCTTTCCCAGTCCCTACACTACCCACTGAGCTAACCAGACACCCTTGTCTTCCCGGTCCCTACACTACCCACTGAGCTAAACCAGACACCCTTGTCTTCCCGGTCCCTACACTACCCACTGAGCTAACCAGACACCCATGTCTTCCCGGTCCCTACACTACCCACTGAGCTAACCAGACACCCATGTCTTCCCGGTCCCTACACTACCCACTGAGCTAACCAGACACCCATGTCTTCCCAGTCCCTACACTACCCACTGAGCTAACCAGACACCCATGTCTTCCCGGTCCCTACACTACCCACTGAGCTAACCAGACACCCATGTCTTCCCAGTCCCTACACTACCCACTGAGCTAACCAGACACCCATGTCTTCCCAGTCCCTACACTACCCACTGAGCTAACCAGACACCCATGTCTTCCCAGTCCCTACACTACCCACTGAGCTAACCAGACACCCATGTCTTCCCAGTCCCTACACTACTACCCACTGAGCTAAGACAACATGTCTTCCCAGTCCCTACACTACCCACTGAGCTAACCAGACAACATGTCTTCCCAGTCCCTACACTACTAACTGAGCTAACCAGACACTCATGTCTTCCCGTTCTGTACACTACTAACGGAGCTAAGCAGGCAACATACCTCCCACGTTCTTACACTACCAACTAAGCTATCCAGACACCATGCCTTCCCAGTCCCTACACTACCAACTGAGCTAACCAGGCACAAAACCTCTGGAGTTACACTACCCACTGAGCTAACCAATCACACACCTCCCATGTTCTTACACTACCAACTGAGCTAACCGGGAATCATATCTATCCTTTGGTGACCTGCTGACCTAACCAGGCATTATACTCCCATTGTGTTTTTATACTGTTGACCAATGCAACACCTTAACCTTAATTGTCTTACTGAGCTAACGAGGCACACCTTCCCTGTATTCATTGAACCAGGCACATACCCCCTCTGTCCTTACATCACCAATTGAGCAACCCAGATTTCCATGCATCCAACGTTCTTAAAACTTCCTAGCTAACCAGGCACCATACATCCCCTGTTTCTACACGGCCGATGTTCAGCTCCATAACGCCAACAGCTTCACAATACCTAGCTACCTCTGTTGTGTCTTGAGTTCCTTCGCTTCTGTTTCAACCTCACCTATTTCTGCTGACCACTACTCCTGACCATCATTAATCTGTAACCTGACAGAAAAGGTTTTCAGGTTAAAGTCAACTGGAGCAGCTATACCAATATTTTTATCCGCTTTCCCTGTGCCGGCCTGGGTGCACGATAAACAAAGCGGGCTGTACTGTGTGAACAAGTTTGTGTAAACAGGAAGGCGGATGGTTACGGATATCCATGCTACGAGGGGCTGATATAGGACACAGGGTACGTGTCAATATTAGCACATAGCGATCACAACCGTATTGAAATGACGAGCCGGGTGGAGTGAAGACAAAGCGTTTTGGTTCGTGTATAAAGCCTCCTGACCCTGTAAACTAGCGTCCCGAGAAGATTGTAAAGTTTGAGTCGTCAAGGACCCCAAGCACTTCACGAACCTACGACACCTAACGCATATAATTTTTTTTTTTTTTTTTAAAATGGAGAAATTTGAAACGATCTTAACTTCATGACAAACAATCTGAACTTCATGACGGAGATAGCGAGCATACTTTGAGTCGTCAATGACCACAAGTATGATAAACCAATGGCATAACCTTGTACCTAATAAGAAAAAGATACTCAAAGGTGCTGCTGGGACCTGGAAGTACTGTCAACTGCTGAACAAACCAGCTGGGAGCAATCCTGCACCACCCTTTGACTTAAGAGTTCGCCGAGTTCACTGGAGGAGAAGTCTAGAAAACGATCGGATCTTGCCATGACGAAGTGTCAACCACAAGACACTTGGCGAACCTACATGCTTAGATCACGATTGTTTGCCCGAGTGTTCAACTCAAGCTGCAGTCGGTCAGGATTCCATACAAGTGATCCCGACCGTGTTGCTGCACCATTGGTAATATGCAGTTCGCGTATTGTGCAAGACCAGGTCTTGATGTATATACATGCGAAAGCGCATGGTCTGCTTTACAACGGCAAAGATCACGCATAATAGTCACTTGCCGTTAAATGACGAGAACAGCATACAGACCTACTGCGTTGACCTACAATGGGCAAGGTGAATCGGTCATTCGACAACGAGTCAACTTCGTACGATACATGAATGCATGTTGCCCATTCCAGTAGCAAGATCTTGCGGCGTATCCTATCATACAAGGAACTGCATTAATTTGAAACTGATCACAAACAGTGCGTCCCTTGATCTCGGAAGATGAAGCCGAAAACGGCTTTATGACGCACGAGCCCACTGTAGTGTTGTTCGCGCTGAACAACTGTCTAGTAAAGGGAAGTCACTGTTCACTTGTTAGGCTTCATGAGTAGTTTCCCATTAATCGCATAAGACACTGCTACCCTCGCACCTCCCACCCCTCCCTGTTTTCTGTTGGGGGGGGGGGGGGGGGGGGGGGGGGGTATTTTCTTCCTTAAAACATAACTGAAAAAGATTTCTTGCAAGCAACAAACATGCAAAATTTATCCTAATTTTGATCTGATCAGCTGCTGCGGAAGTTCTAACACGGCGAAACTTCAAATAAAGTTTTCTTCAATAACGGGCTCGAAACAAACTAAACTCTGCGAATTCCGCTCGTCTTCTGAGCGAAAAGCGAAGTTGTTGCCTACCGAATAAATTCACCGGGAAAAGACCAACATTTTCAACGTTTCAGATCTTTTTCATTTCGGTTCTCTCCATAACGTGGCAAAGTTATCTGCGCAAGATGACTAAACGATTCCATCAGAACGTTACCCACTGTTCTGTGACGAGTTTGTCAGTAACTGCTCCATTCCTGTCCCCTCCCCTTTGTTCCTACGTCAGTTATGACCCCAATTTAAAGCCACGAAAGTCGACTGTGGCTGGGCGTATCCAAATGGTTCTGTTCAAAACGCAGAACTCAATGATTTACATAGCTGCCTGTGAAGGATTTTAACGCCCCCCCCCCCCTTCCTCCTTTTAGTACAGTCTCTCCTCCTCCCCTGCTTTGGTAGGTTAAAAAAAAAAAAAAAAAAAACCTTGTAGGCCTATATTAGATAATATAATGGCGTTTTCTGGTCTTATCTGGAACTCGGGATTCGGATTTTTTTCTGGCCCAAGAGCTTACTCGTGACCCTATCTTTGCACTAGCTGACACATTTTAAAGTTTTCCCATTTCTTTCAGTTTAATCTGCTTCGAACCACCCATCCTGCACCTTGGTGGCATACGAAAGAACAGAAAGGAAATATCTTACAATACAATGATCATAACGATCTAACTGTGCCCGTTTATAAATACCCAATTCCTTAGTCAAAGCATTTGCACATTTAACATTTTTTCAATCATTATTGTAACCTACTTCCATCGTGAAAAAAAAATCGAATTGAACTAGTTAGCATGTGGTTCATATGTAGATGACAACTGTAAGTATAACCAAGAGAACATTCTATGTTCAGTTGCTAAGGCCTTGTAAACAAAGATGACATATACTTTCACTTTTTCTACCACATCTAGACAGAAAGTTTTTTTAAGCCTGGCTGCCATAATCTGTTGTCAGTGTAACCTGCTTACCTTCGAGGCTTCGTACAGCAGTCGTTGGATGATTTGTTCATCACATGTGGCCGTCTGACAGATGAACATGAAGACGAAGACAGAACTTCCACCATAATCACACACACTGCACTTTTTTTTTTTTTTTTTTTTGAAGACATCTCTGTTGAGCAAAGCATTCATAATGAACAAAAACGTTTTTACTTTCAAATTACCATAACTATACTTCCATATCTCAGTCTAAGCTTTACAAGTAATTTGCATTTCATCCAGGTTTCTCCGTTCTCTTGCCAACAGGATTTGTCGCTCCCCAAATTTGGTGCGGTTTCCACAGCTGTGGAAGATGTAATTCAATGCACTTTTCCTCAAACTCTCAAATCGCCTATCGTACATAATCGATTGGTTTTTCAACATTATAATTCCCCAAAAGAATGGAAGGGGGGGGGGGGGGGGGGGCTTTCTTAAGTCATCAAGGGTCTAAATCGGGAAAATGTCAAGGTCATTTTCAGACACTATTTTTCCTTTCTCAATTATCATGTGAATATGGGGAGGTTGCGGAGGGAGAGACGTAATTAGATGCTCTTTTCCTGAAAGCTCTCGAAACGCTAAAGGTCATACTAGTTGGATTTTTCAACATAATGACCACAATATTCACCCAGAAGAATGGGAGGGCTTTTCTTAGTCGTCGATGGTCTTGATCATAAGTGTCATGGTCGCTTTAGACGCTCTTTTCCTTTCTTAATTATCAATGTGAATATGGCATTCCCAGGGAGGTTGCGGAGGGGGGGGGGAGGTAGGGGCACCTTAATTGCAAGCCAATGGCGACAAAGCAAAAACGTGTTAACTTGTGCATAAAGAGGCTGAGAATCGGACGAAAGCATCGGTTTAGCTAAAAGAACGGGGGAAATCTTGACTGCACTACCTATTTCTGTATCCGCTGTAATTCCATACTTCCACCCGTTCCGAAAACCACCCCCGCCCACTTATTTCCCCTACCCATTTTTTCCTAATCTTACTTTATTTTTATTACCTCAATTAGTGGGCAACTGCTTCTCAAATGCTTATTGAACATTTCCGCATAAAAAAGACAGTATTCTGCCTCTCAGGCTTCGGCAAAATCGTCAAACATGTGACTTCTAATTTCTGAGTTTTCAACCCCCCACCTCCCTCTCCGTGTACAACGTTTTAGGGCGTGCAACTAAGGTGATAATGATGGTAAATCTGAACGACGTACAGTAGATTTCGGTCACAATAAAGTCGAAGGGAAATTAATTTTTGCTTTCCAAAGTTTCTCATGTCAGAGGAAACGCGGATCTGATATCAAAAGTTTTTTACAAGTTCATTTCTCATAACTGATCCATTATAGGCGGTACAGTATAGTTTTTGACAAGTTCATTTCTCATAACTGGTCCATTATAGACGGTACAGTACCCCCCCCCCCCCCCCCCCCCCCCCCCGCGAGTGAGAGGGGGGAGAGAGAGTGTGTGTGGTGGGGGTGTGTGCGCTTGTGTGTGTGTGTGTGTGTGTGAGCGAGTGAAAGAGGGTGCAAGAGTGAGTACGTGTGCGCGTTTTAACAAAAAAAAACAAACGGAATTTCATTGAACTTCAAAAGAAAAAGCAGTTTTCCTCCTTCCTGGTTCAAACGGAACGAAGCAGAGAATTCCGTAGTAGATCTTCATAGGGAAAACCGAGTTTTTGCCTACTGAATCAAACCACCAGTAATACATTTTCAGTTTCAAATCTTTTCTGTTCTTGGTTTTAACATTTGCCACCCATAGAGTGGAACAGTTATCAAAGCAAGATGACAAGACGATTCATTCAGAACGTCATCCGATTTTCTTTAATGAGTTTGACAGTAATCTGGGCAATGACTGCTCCAGCTCTGTCCATCCCCGTCCCCCGTCCCCCCCCTCCACCCATGGAGTATGGAGTGAAATGGATGCTCGGTACTGTACACCAATATGGCCAGCTTTTTTAACAAAAAAGATGACTTTTTTTTTTTTTACGAGAATACACGAAATTAAACCTAATATAACTGGTCTCACTGAAATAAAACCCAAGAATGCTAAGAATTTCATCGAATCAGAACACCATATTCCAAACTACGATATGTTCTTCAATAGCAAAGTAGAGGGGTAGCATTATATACAGAGAAATCCTGAAACGCACGTGAATGTGAAGAACTAAACAGTTCCAGGAAAGTGTTTGGTGCACATTTAATACAATGATGGAAACACAGTATTACTTGGCTGCATCTATAAAAGTCCTAATGAGAGTTCTGAAGCTAATGATGAAAAAATGTTTGACCTGTCAAAATCTGATATGTTAAAATTTGACAAACTATTGATTATTGGTGATTTCAAGTACCCCTTTGTCAGATGGGATGGAAAGTGATCAGGGGAGAAAGGTGAGCAAATTTGTGGAAAAAATCAATGATACATACTTGATGCAGAAAGTTAATCAACAAGGAGACCAGGACAGAACCCAACTTTGGATGACTGGATATTAGTGAATGAGGATAATCTTATTTCAGATATTACACACCAGGATCCAGCTGGAAAAAGTGACCATGATGTGTTGTCCTTTGAATTTTATGTTTTAACTACAACATGAAACCAAAGGCAAGATATATACTTTTAATCTAAACAAAGGAAATTATAACAACTGAGAAGTATTATAAGTAACCACGATTGGACAACTATGGACCAAATGAATGTAGACGATAGTTGGAATCACCTCAAAGGAGTACTAACAGGTATGGAAGAGAGCATTCCTAAAGTGAAAATAGGTTCGGTGAAAAACAAAGCCGATATGGATGGATGGGAAAAACATTTAAATCAATCAAAAGAAATTTACGATGTTCAAAAGATACTTGTGCACCAAATCAGGACGGGATTACCTAAGATATATTGAAATAAGGAATTTAAGCAACAGTCATGTTAGAAGCCGTAAAAATTACGAGAAATGGGTAACGTAAAAGTAACCCCAAAAAATGTTCTGGAAATATGTTAAAAGATAAAATAAATAAACACTGGAACAGGCACATTGAAAAGGAAAGATGGGAGTTTGGTAGATAACAATAAAGAAAAGGCAGAAACGCTAAACGACTTCTCTGGCGTTTTCACACGTGAGGACCTAAGTAGCGTCCCAAACTTACCAGAGTGTTCCGATCTGATGGTGTATCTATGTGATGTAAGGGTAACCACGCATGCATTTAAAAGCAAACTGAAAGAGTTAAACCCTAACAAGTCTCAAGGTCCCGATCCCATTCCACCACGAGTGTTAATATACTGTTCAAAAAAAGAAACGCAACAGCAACAATTGGTCACCTGCCTTTACTATTTTCGAAACATTGTACATTTTCAGGTAACTGCAAAACACTGTTAAAGTGGAGATGATGAAAAACATAATGGCTTATCTGATTTTTGCGTGAAAAAAAAATAGTGCCAAAAAGTCATTACAGAAGAGCTCACACCTTTCGAACGTCAGTAGTGTGTGTGTCCTCCCTGTGCAGCAATCAATCCCTGAAGTCGCCTGGGCAGGGATCGCAGCAGACTGCGAATGACGCGCAGCGGAATGGTGTCCCACTCCTCCTGAAGAGCCTGGAATAACTCTCGTTCATTTGTAGGGGCACTAACTCGGGCACGGACTCGGCGATCCAACTCATCCCAAAATGTGCTCTATTGGGTTTAAATCCGGTGACATAGAGGGCCAGGGAAGGAGATTGACGTTGTTGGCAGCCAGGAAATGTCGTGTTAAGCGGGCTGACTGTGGCCGAGCATTGTCATGCATGAATATGGAACCAGGAGCAGCCAGGAGTGGAAGAACGTGAGGCTGGAGGATTTCTGCAATGTAGCGCTGAGCATTAAGTCGTCCCTGGACCAGTACTAGGGGGCTTCTGCCACTGAAATTGATGGCTCCCCATACCCATACCCCCTCCACCACCATGGGGAGGTGCCTGATCAACACAGTTCTGTGCATAGCGTTCATTCGTTCTGCGATAGACCCTCCTCCTCCGGTCATGGTGTTGCAGCAGGAAATGTGATTCGTCGCTGAATGAAACCTGTCTCCATTCACGATGAACAGCCCAGGGAAGATGTTGCATGCACCATTGAAGTCGTGCCTGACGATGACGCTGAGTCATAAACGGGTCCTCGGACGGTCTTTGAGCCCTCATTCCAACAGCATGTAGACGATTGCGTACGGTTTGCCCGCTTACACGTCTGTGGCCAGGGATGGCCTGGGCTGTAGAGGAGGCAGACAGGAAACGATCCCGAACATGGCGGAGCGTAATGTAGCGATCTTGGGCTCGGGTTGTGCACCTTGGCCGTCCTGAACGAGGTCGATCTGCTGTTGACCCCGTCGTTCCAAACCGGTTCCAAAGCCCACTGATGGTGCTTCTGGCCACATTGAAATGTCTGGCAACAGCCGCTTGACTCTGTCCGGCCTGCAACCGGCCTATGGCATTTTCTCGTTGTTGGCTGTTCAGATTTGGGCATTCTTTCCTTTCGTTTCTGTATCATTTTTCAATGAAACCAAACCCCTTTTATACCCTGCTATTGAGGTGTTGTCAGTATTGTATTCTGTGCTTTGCACGTGAATTTCCGTCTGCAAATCCGTCGACAGTCGAAAAGTTACAGTGCTAGATTTTAGCCCACCAGCACGTGTTTATCGCGCGGCATGCGCTGAACTTGTACACCGACATGGCAGAGGAACGGGTGAATCAATTCTGCTATTTGTCAACATCATTCATGTTGGGAATATGTAAATATTGCATTGTATTCCAAAATATCATTTGTTGCGTTTCTTTTTTTGAACAGTATAGTATGAGATAGCTAGTCCACTATGTAATATATTTAACAAATCCTTAGAAACGGGGTCCTTGCCTAGAGATTGGAAGACTGCAGAGGTCATGGCTATAGTTTAAAAAAGGTTCCAAAACAGACCCAGGTATTACAGGCCGGTGAGCTCGACTTGTATTGCATTTAAGATTTTAGAGAGCTTTGTAAGGGATGTGGTAGTTGCTCATTTTACTGAAAATGACTAATACGCTAAATGCCAACATGGATTTAGGAAAAAGAGATCATGTGTCACACAGTTACTAGATGTAATCGACAACCTAACAGAATTGGTAGATAATGGGGAGCCAATTGATATAATGTACTTGGACTTTAGAAAGGCATTTGATTCCGTCCCCCGTGAAAGGCTGCCAACTAAACTAAAAGCATATGGAGTAAATGGAATGTTATAAACTGGATCAGTTTTTCTAAAGGAAGATCACAATTGGAGTGGGAGAAGAGAGATCCAAGACATCTGAGGTCCTAAGTGGAGTTCCACAGGGTAGTATCCCAGGGCCCATATTATTCACAGTGTTTCATTAATGGTTTACCGGACATGACTCAAACCACATGCAAAATATCTGCAGATGACAATATATAATAAGCGACAAATAGCACAAAGATCCAACAGGATATAAACAAGCTACAAAAATGGTCAGATGAATGGAACCTATACTTCAATGTAGCAAAATCTAAGATGATGCACATTGGCAAAAAGAATAAACAGTTTGAATATACTATGTGAACGACTTGCAGAAAATAAATACATGTGATGTAGAAACAGACCTGAGTAACCTTTGATAAAGATCTATCCTTGATCCTCACATCCAGAGAGTTGTGAACAAAGCAAATCAGATGATGGGACTCATCAGAACTTTTACCTTTCTAGAAAAGGAGACATTTGTCAAGTTACTTAAAGCATTTGTTAGGCCCCATCTCGAATACGCTAATGTAATTTGGAGTCCCCATCTCAAGAGACAGTCAAAAATGATAGAAAATATACAAAGGCGAGCTACTAAAATCCCTACAGAGTAGTAATTTAAACTATAAAGAAAGATTACACTATCTCCAATTACAATCGCTGAAAGAAAGGATCAGGATACCTTATCCATTTTTTGAAAATATTCCATAATTATGATGTTAATGTGCATGCACTTTTCAAATTCTCAGATGTGGGTTGCACGAGAAATAATGAAGGCAAGATTTTTATCAGACACTGCCCAAACTAACGAAAGAAGTCTCGTTTTGCTTTCAGAATTGCTAATTATTGGAAAGCACTGCCTACTAACACCAAATATGCACCCGACAGCTTAAAAAATAAACTCCCTAGATGAAGACCCTAACTTGAAAGACCTTTTTAGTGTGGATTGAATATAATATTTATAAGATAGGCATGCAACCAGACCGAAATAAAATTGAAAAGTAATGAGGGGACGCAAATTGGCTGTAAGGCCTAAGGCCAAAAAGCCGATCCCTATCACCACTACTACTATACCACCTTGGTTCCTAAACCAGTTATGACTAATTCTTAGGCGCGAATGTGTGTGGGCATATCCAAATGGTTCTGTTCAAAATACACAAATCAATTCCAATAGCTGTAAGTGAAGGATATTATATTCATACTTTAATGTCCCTTTTCTCACCATCTTCCTCCTCCCCTGCTTTTATAGGGGAGAAAAGCTTGTATATTAGATAGTAAATAGCGTTTTCGGCCTACTTTGTAACTCTGGATTTTACCTTTTACATTTCTGGCCTATGAGCTTATCCATGACCCTATCTTTGTGCCAGCTGACATTAAAAGCTTTTCATTCCTTTCAGTTTAACCTGCTTGGAACACACCCATCCTGCATCTTGAAGGCATACAACAAAAAAAACTTCTAGACACAAAATTACCATATCTACTTGTCCGTTGTACGTACCCAATTCCGTAAGCAATACATTTGCACATTTTTTCCCCCAAACATTGTTATTGTAACCTATTAAGGCTACCATCGTATAAAACAAAAGAAAACTGTCGACTTCGAACTAGCTGGCATGTGGGACGTGTATAGACGACACCAACCTTAAGTATAACCAAGAAAATATTGTAGGTTTAGTTGCTATACAGCCATGTAAACAAAGTTGCCATATACTTTCACTACCACATCTTGACATCACGCCTCGTTTCAGGCCTAGTTACCATAATCTGTTGCCAAAGTAGCCTGCTTACCTTCGAGGCCTCTTACAGCAGTCGTCGGGCGACTCGCTCATCATCACATGTGTCCGTCTAACTGATGAACATGACAGAACTTGCACCCCAATCCCAGAACTCTGCACCTCTCTTGAAGACAGCTTCTGTTGAACAAAGTAATAATGAACAAAACTACCGTTTTTACTTTCACATCACTGGAACTACGTTCCACTACCTCAGTCTGAGCTTTAACACCAACATTCTATCACGGTCTCTCCGTTCTCTTACCGGCAGAATTTTTCGCTCCCAAATTCGGCGCCGTTTCAATTATGGGAGACGTTATAAGACGCGCTTTTTCATGAAAGCTCTCAACACGCCAAAGGTCATACAAGTTGGACTTTTCAACATAATGACAATATTCACCCAAAAGAATGGGGAGGCTTTTCTCAGTCATTGCTGGTCTTGATCATAAAGTGTCATGGTCGCTTTAAACACTCTATTTTTCACTGTGCATAGGGGAAAGGCAGGGGCACGTTAACTGCATGCCAATAGCGACAAACAAAAATAAAGCAAACATGTTACGTTGTACATAAAGAGGCTGGAGAATCGGACAGACAAAGCATCGGTTCAGCTAACAGAACGGGGGAAATCTTGGCAGCACTACCTACTTCCGTATCCGCTGTAATTCCATACTTCCACCATAACCCGACCCGACCCCCTGTTAATTTCCCCTACCCATTCTTCTAATTTTACTTTATTTTTAATACACCAATTAGTGGGAAACCGCATCTCAAATGCTTATTGAACATTTCCGCACACAAAAGACAGTATTCTCCCTCTCAGGATTCGGCGAAATCCTCAAAAAGTTGACTTCGTAGATATTGGTCACAAAGTCGAAGGGATAATTTTTGCTTTGTAATACTTCTCATGTCAGATAAGACACGGATCTGATATCAGAAGTTTTTGTCACGTTCATTTCTCATAATGGAGGTCCACTATTGACGGTATAATATTTGTGTTCTGGGTGTGTTCTGTATTTGTTCAGTGCGCGCGCGCGCGCGTGCGTGTGTGTGTGCGCGCGCGCGCGAATGAGTGCGTGAATAAGTGCGTGTATGTGTATGTGTGCGAGTGTGTGTATGTGTGCGTGTGTGTGCGCGCGCACGGGCGCGCTAGGGGAACCGCGACTCATCATGAAGAAAGGACCTCGGGACCACTGTTGTTGGTTCCCTCTCTTGACTGACGATGGGCGAAGGGCCAGCCTATGGGCTGCTGAAACGATCTGGGAGTGGTCGAAGGCGCTGACCTGACCGTGTGGGTATAAATGAGTGCGTGAATAATTGTATATGAATGAGTGTGTGAGTGATGACAGTGAGAGTGAGTGAGAGAGAGAGAGAGAGAGAGAGAGAGTGTGTGTGTGTGTGTGTGTGTGTGTGTGTGTTAGTTCTTCAATTTAACGTCTGTTCACTAAAAGTGATATTAGACAAATAATAATACTGAAATGAGTGGATGAGAAAAATAGAAATAGTGTATGCAAAATGCTAGTATAGGCCTATGTACGTGTGTGTGTGTGTGTGTGTGTGTGTGTGTGTGTGTGTGTGTGTGTGTGTGTGTGTGTGCACGCGCACGACTCTATTGAAAAAACAGGAAATACTGTTCTAAATGTAACAATTTAAAAGATAAATTACAAAGCAAAAGCAAAAAAAAAAACTGGAAATATTTACACAAACAAGCCAACTGGGCTTAACATCAACGAATTTACAAATGTAAAAAAGGCGTGGAGATCTCTGAAATGCATAGCGAATCTTTTTGTCGGAAGTTGGAGAGAGATGAGTTAAAATAGGAACAGTTAAAAAGAAAATGCAGAGTACTGAAACTGTCGACTACTCCACAAAAACACACCTTTAAGGTCAATTGCATACATGAAAAATATATCAAAGAGACTAAGACGGTATCGCTAGATATGTTTGAGAATGGGTTATGTCTGTCTGCTGAGAAATCTCATATGCTTTTTGACGCTGGTGATAGTTTTCATGATCTCCCTACTTTTAAGATGGATGACACTGTACTTACCTACCCATCTTGCATCAAGTTTTTAGGTGTACATCTTACTTCAAAATTATCATGGAACACACATATTGAATATATCATAACTCAAGCAAGGAAAGCTCTTAATCTTCTTAAAGTTGTGAGCTACCACAGTTGGGGACAGGATACGTGCACTTTAATTCATTTATCAAATTCTCTAGTCAGGACAAGGATTTCATATGCACAGGAAGTATATTTTTCAGCTCCTATGTATCTTTTTAAAAAGTTACAAAGCACAGATTGCAAGGCATAGAGAATAGCCCTGGGAGTTCCCCTTTACGCTTCCATTTTAGGGATATATCATGAAGCTGGCGTTTTGCCCCTGGATGCTTATCGAAAATTAGCCTGTGCTAAATACATTCTAAGATGTTCTACTGTTCAGAACTCAAATGAGGATGAACTTGACAAGCGATCTGATTCTGATTTTCCAAAACGCGCAAAAACAATACGGTCAAATAAAACCATCCTTACGTACTCCTCAAACCTGTTGAAATCTGCCAAATTGATCACAAACCATTGCTCCACGTTATCCCCTGAGTCCCATTCCTAATTGAGAACTCATCCCGGCAAGGTTTGATTATAAATACACCGACTTGCAAACGAATGTTAATAATAACGTCTTAGGTGCTATGGCCAAGTCACATATTGACGACAGTTATCCTGATCACTTAAAAGTTCATACAAACGGATCCCTATTAAATGGCAATTCTGGTTCCGGCTTTGTTATTCCTGTTTTGAAAGCAGATAAATCTTTTCATCTTGGAAAGGGGTTTTCTGTCTTTACGGCTGAACTGATAGCAATTCTAATAGCTCTGCATTATATTTTTGACATTCCACGTAATTTTTCTAGAATGCTTTTTTTGTGTTGATTCCAAATCTCTTCCAAGCAATGGAATCCGTTGCTGCTACCAATCGCGCCGCGATTATCACCGGACTAAAAATTCTGATCCATTTCCTTACATCTAGAGGGTTAACTGTGGACTTTTGCTGGATTCCGTCACACTGTGGGATTGTAGGAAATGAATGGGCAGACAGAACTGCCCGTATGGGATCCAAAAACTCTGAAAATTATATGTCAAAATACCTTTGAGTCTTCAAGAACCCTATGGACTCTTAGTCTCGAGTCATTTATAACCTGTATAAAGATTCAGTTCTCTTTAAAATATATGCACAAGATTCTTCACCGAGTTGCTGTTCAAGAACTCAGAAATCTACTCGTCCGTCTAACTCGTCCAATCAAATTCGTAAACTGTATACAAAGACGTATGCGCATGTACACAAATTTCAGAAACTGGAGTATCTTTTATGGGCTTAAAGATAACGCTCTTCGTACAAAATTCCACAGAAATTTACAATGTGTGTGTTAGTGTGTGTGAGAGAGAGAGAGAGAGTGAGTGTGTGTGTGTGTGTGTGTGTGTGTGTGTGTGTGTGTGTGTGTGTGTGTGTGTGTGTGTGTGTGTGTGTGCGTGTGTGTGTGCGCGCGCGCGCACGCTGTGACAGAAAACGGAATTTTACTGAACTAATAAAAAGCAGTTTTCCTCGACAACTGTTTTAAAACCAACGAAGCACAGAGAGAATTTCGCATGTCTTCAGAGCAAAAAGAAAAGTTGCCTACTAATTAGACCCACCGGGAACAGACCAACATTTTCACAGTTTCAAGTCTTTCTTTTCTGAATAATCAAAGCAAGACGACAGAACGATTCCTTCAGAACGGTATCCGCTTTTCTTTGACGAGTTCCACACCAATCCAGCCCATTTACTGTTCCAGCCCCGTCCCCTCTCCTTGATTCCTAAATCAGTTTTGACACAAATGAAAAGCCACGAAAGTCGAGTCGAGTTGGATATATATCCAAATGGTTCTGTTCAAAATTCAGAACTCTATTCCTACTGCAATGACGGATTTAACGTTTATTCTTAAACGTCCCCCCCCCCCCCCCTTCTGTTGGGGAGGAGTAACCTTGTATATTAGATAATATGCAGCGTTTTCGGCCTGATCTGGAACTCTGGATTCGGACTTTAGCTTACACATTTCTGTCCTAAGAGCTTATCCGTGACCCTATCTTTGCATCAGCTGACAGTTTTCCATTCCTTTCAGTCTAATCTGCTTGTAGCCACCCATCCTGCATGTTGAAGGCGTATGAAAGAACAGAAAGGAAATAACTTCTATCGATGAAATGATCATATCTAATGGTGTCCGTTATGAAAACCCAGTTCCTTAAGGCATTTGCACACATCCATTTTTGTTATCGTAAGCTATTTTCATAGTGTAAAACAAAAACAATCGAACTTGAAGTGGTCGACATGTGGAACAGGTATAGATGACACCGATTATAAGCATAATCAATCAAATCTCTGGTTCACTTGCTAAGGCCTTGTAACAAATATGGCGTATACTGTCACTTTTTCTACCACATCTTGACAGAACGTTTCGTTTCAAGCCTGACTGCCACAATTTCTTGTCAATGTAATCTGCTTACCTTCGAGGCTTCTCACAGCAGTCATTGCGTGACTCATCACGTGTGGCAGTCTGATGATGAAGACAGAACTTCCATCACGATCCCAGAACTCGGCACCTCTCTTGAAAACAGCTTCCTGTTGAACAAAGCAGGAATAATGAACAAAACTTATCGTTTTTACTTTTAAATCACTGTAACGACATTCCACTATCTCTGAGCTTTAACACACATGCATTCTAGGTCTCAAGGTCTCTCCATTCTCTTACCGACAGGATTGTTCGTTCCCAAATTCCGCGCGGTTTCCACAACCATGGGAGACGTAACTGGATGCATTATTCGTGAAAGCTCTTTAAAACACGATACTCACCGCAGAGAATGGGGAGTCTTTTCTCAGTCAATGGTCTTGATCATAAAGTGTCATTCAGACGCTCTGTTTTTGTATCACTGTGAATATGGAATTACCGGAGGAGAGTTGCGGAGGGGGGGGGGGGGGGGGGGGGGGGGGGGGGGGGGGGGGGGGGGACTTGCAAGTCAATAGCGACAAACCAAAAATGTAATGCAAACTTATCAGGTAGTGAATTACGAGGTAGGAGAACCGGAAAGAGAAAGCATCAGTTCAGCTAACAGAAAGAAGGAAATCTGCCCTCCACTACCTACCTCAGTATCCGCTGTAATTTCATGCTTCTACCCCCCATCCCACCCAGTCCCCGTTCCTCCCTACTTATTCCCTACCCGTTTCTTTCCTTCCAATTTTACTTGCTGAATACAACTTATCGTGGGAAACCTCTTCTCAAATGCTCACTTAACATTTCCACATGAAAAGGACCCCATTCTGCCTGTCAGCATTCGGCAAAAACCTGAAAAAGGTTGACTTCCAACTTCTGTGTTCCCATTTCACAACACTTTTTCCCATGTGCAAATGAAGTTTTAAGGCGTGTAGGCCTACCTAAGACAATCTTAACCTGAATGGCGTACAGGAGATTTGTGTCACAAGTCGAGGGGGGATGAGAGGTGGTGTATTTTTTGTTTTTTTTAGCGAGGTTTCTCATCTCAGGAGCCAACTCCGATATTATAATGCCAAGTTAATTTCTCATTTGTGAGGTTAATTGTTGACTGTACATTTGTATTGTCTCTCTCTCTCTCCCTGTGTGTGTGTGTGTGTGTGTGTGTGTGTGTGTGTGTGTGTGTGTGCGTGCGCGCGCGCGCGCGCGCGCGTGTGAAATAAGGAGAGGGGGGCTAACGCATGCATCTCTATAATCCATGTCCAGGTGGGTTGATAATACACGGAAATAACACAACACACCCTGTCTGATGGAACACGCACGAAGGCCGCTTCCTGGTTAAAAAGTAGATAGTAGTTATAATAATGACTGACTAACGCTGTGGTAGTTTATACCCGACAATAGAATGAAAAGCAGACTATATCAATACCGAGAGCTGCTGTGACTTTGGTTTACCCAGGCAGTTAACCCGCTGAATTGTGAGTGTGCCGACTGTGAAAGTCTTTAAGTCCGTTAAAAAACACCGAAATTAGGCACGGTACTCCTCGTCATCATGAATCGCTGTCATCGTCTTCCTCATCACCTTGCACATCACTACTGGTGTTTGACCTGGATTGCGTAAAACGCACATGTTATTTCGTAATCAGATGCCGGAGTAAGAGGGGGTTAGGCAAATTCGAAGGCGGGAAAGTCGGTAAGAGGGAGGGAGGGTTGGTGAGGGGGGGGGGGGGGGGGCATGATAACTCTCAGACAACCCCGATTTCTGTATTTTCTCACTGATCTCACACACACACACACACACACACACACACACACACACACACACCCCATGTGTTCAAAGGCGGAGTTGGGGAGGGGTTGTCCTCATGTTTCAAATAGCTGCGCAGGGGGTCTTGTGAGAGAAATAAACCCAAGTCCCTGAAAAAAGTGGGCCAGTTTTACGACAAAACCCACATTCCAGGTTTCTGACCTGTTGATAAACCCTCTATATTAGTTAGGAAACTTCACCACACAAACGCGCGCCCGCGCGAACACGCACGCACGCACACGCAAGCATGCGCGCGGCGAGGATGATAAAAATGACCCGGAAGATCGCGCACACTTTCACTGTAGTGTCAGCACACCGCATACCAAAGCCAGAAAACCCTTTTCCCGGTCTAATGATCAAAGTGCCCGTTCTCCGTCACAAACCCAGGTTACTCAGTACACAGTCTACATCCGAGGTCGATGGAGGGGGGGGGGGGGGGGGGGAGGGGGGGGGGGGGGGGGGGGGGGGCGGGCGGCCGAGGTTTTCATACAGCCAAGGTCACTCACGTCATTATTGGCAAAGTTTCCTTATCAGCAGTCGAGCTCCTTACATCCGATGTTTTAGCTACATAAGACCCGCACGAGGAGAAACGCGTGTTTGCTTTCTTATGCATGCAACAGGTCAAGGAAGACATGGATTAGTGACTGTATCGGAAAATTCAAGTGGCTCTGTAGATGATGGCACACACGACCAGATGTCGCCCATTCCTTTGTGGCTCATTCGGTGTTCTCAGGCTGGAAATCACTTAGCACTTCATCTCCATTCACACCTCGCGGTAAGGTTGTGGTGAGAACGTGGTATAGTTTCTTCTGCACCGAGTCGGTTGATGCAGCCACATCGCCCACATTTTGGTGGCTGTGACGAGGAAGCCGTTTCCCATGCGTTCTTCGCTCCCACGCGGATCTTCTGCACTTGTCAGATACAGGACAATCTCAAGTCCTCTATGGCAGACTACGATCCAGTGGGAACCAGCGGAGCATTAACAAAATCATCTAGTAGCTCTTTGGCACACGCGGTTACTTAACCGACTCGAAAAGCTTCAGGCTTTGCCGACATCCGGAGTTTTCTGGCCTGCAACATTTAGCACGGGTGAAACAAGCAAGTGTATCTGTTTAACACTGTTTCATCTCCGCTCGTCGAGAATCTGCGAGCATGGATCGCGCCGACATCGGGAATCACGTGTGAAAGTCACATTCTGCAGCAAGCAGTCTCATGAACATCGCTAGAACTCGTGGCAGAGTTTTCCGGAGTTAAAGCGTAGTACGGTAAAGTAATGTTTACAGTCCAGCCGACCGCAAAGGGCCATATCACGGCTGAAGCGTGGACCGCGAGCGTTATTTTTTTCAATGTGGATGTGAGTACCGGCGTGTTTTAGAGGCACCAGTGACGGTACAAAGTGTCCGCAGGAACAAAGTGTCCGCATGCGGACACTTTGTTCCCTGCGGACACTTTGTACCGTGAACTGACATTCAAAGTGTCCGCAGAATCCTGCGGACACTTTGTTCCGCGAGGTGACATATAACTTACAAAAGCGGAACAACTTGTCCGCAGCCGTTTCAGCCCCAGTATGAATGGGTGAATGTGCTCGTACACTCCCATACGCGTGCGTGCGTGCGTGCGTGCGCGCGCGCAGGAATGTGTGTGTGTGTGTGTGTGTGTGTGTGTGTGTGTGTGTGTGTGTGTGTGTGTGTGTACGCGCGTGCGCGCACGTGAGCGTAATCTAAACTTTGTGCGCTGTTGCACAAAAACGTAGTCAAATTTTAAACAATTTTTTAAAATTAAGATGCAAAGGAAAACACACACACACACGTGCGCGCGTGCGTACGCACGCACACACGCGCGCGCATGGGAGTATACGTGCACATTCACCCACTCATACTGAGGCTGAAACGGCTGCGGACACTTTGTTCCACTTTTGTAAGTTATGTCACCTCGCGGAACAAGTGTCCGCAGGATTTTGCGGACACTTTGAATCTCAGTTCACGGTACAAAATGTCCGCAGGGAAACAAAGTGTCCGCATGCGGACACTTTGTTCCTGCGGACACTTTGTACCGTCACAACACCCCCTATGTCCGGTTCTTGAAAGATCAAACCCACCAGGTGCGATTTTCAACCCACTACCGCCGCTTCGAGACTACCATCAACGACATAGGGGTTGACCGTTCCACTGACTGCCCCGTGACCGAGCGAGAACACAGACACCACGGAATGAAGCCTGGCCATGTGAGAATGAAACGGTGTGCCAAGTCGTTCAGGAAAGGGCGTAAAAGAGTTCCATTTCCCACGGGCCATACTCAATTTTATAGTAATAGCTGGGCTATTGTCCATATGGATCGCACATTTTAGTGTGGGAAAACAGCTCTTACTTTAGACGCCAGCATGCACCCATACAGTAATGCATCTATTCACCCCAGTCCACTTGCATCCCTCCCTCTTTCCCTATCAAGTCTTCCCTTTCCCCCCTCCCTCTACCAGTTCTATAACACACCCCTGCTGAACATCTTCACCCCTCAAGTTTAGGGTCGAACTTCGCTCATAAAAACGCACATAATTATGGATGCACACACACATGCGCGCGCGCGCGCACGCAAGATGGGATAGGGGCGAAAGGATGTGTGTAAAAGGGGGGAAGGGAGTGGGCAGTGTTTTCGCGAAAAGCATTTATATCCCGAGAACCGATCTGTGATAACAGCAGCTGCCAGCATCGGCATCACTGCCCTTCATACAAGCAGTCAACTCGGAAAAACAAACATCCACCTGCAAAGTTTTCCGCGACTTTATTACAGACCTGTAATATACCGTTTGCAGTTTCAAATTCGGAAACTTCCTGTTTCTAGCCACAACATTTCCCACTTTTCTTTCCCTCTTGCACATCAGATTTCGTCCGTCGAATTATTTCAACATTTAATTTAACGACATTGAAGGTTCCAATGGTAAATCATTTTCTTCGGAGAACCGCGATAGTTAACTGCATCGACAGAAAGGGAGGCCTGCGAGTGCACCTTCAAGGGGAAAATTTAACCTTCTATCAAAAAGAGCACAAAAATGACCACCCTTCAAACATACAGCCGATCAGTGAAAATATTTAGCAGATTTAAGATATGTTATCACAAGATTTAAGATATATTATCACAAAATCGGTTCGTAACTGATAAGCATTTTAATCAACGTTTGTTAAGCCTCTGCTTGAATATTTGGCATCCGTCTGGGACCTCTATGAGAAGCAGCAGCACAAGGTGAAGTTAGAAAAAATCTATGGTAGGACAGCCCGCTTTGTGCTTAACCGCTACCAACGTACTGCCAGCGTTACCAACATGCTGCAGACTCTAGGTTGGATGTACCTTGAGAACAGAAGGGAAAAAGCAAGGCTCTCCATGTTTTATAAAATCAAGAACTACTTAGCTGCCCGAGGTTGAAACAGCAGCTCCAACCTCCCAAGACGAGGGCGACTAAGTCATGATCAGCAGTTTAATCAATTAGCTGCAGACACCGACACGGCTGATGTCGTTCCTGCCAAGAACAATTGTGGACTGGAACTCCCTCCCCCAGGATACTGTTGATACCAAAACCCCGACACGTTTGTGTCATGGTCAACAGGCACCTTCAGTAGATTTCTACATAAAGCTGTCTTGTTGTGTGAATAGATGAGCGGAAGGACGCTGCGGGCCCGAGTTGCCTACTGCAGCCTGGGGCCAGCTAGTCCATAGTAATGGATGAAAAGTGACCATGGTAGCCTGCTGGCAGCTCCGCACGTAGCTTTTACCTTTTGTTTTGCTTTTTGTGTAGGCTAGCCAGTAGGCATGATAGGGGTGGGGGTGTCACTTTGTGGTATGAATGCGAGTAATCCCATGTTAATGAAATAGGAATTAGATCAGGGTTTTCCCCCTCAGCAGATCCCGTTACAGTCTCAAAATAATTAGCCTGTTGATTGTGGAGACTCTACGGAAGAAGATCAATTATGTACCGTAGTTACAGTGGGTTAAAAAAAAAAAAAAGGGGGGGGGGGGGGGTGGGGGGGGGGGGGGGGGGGAAGCCTGACGACTAAACTTTAGTTCTATTTTACCAGGGAACTTCGTTCAGTCAACTGAGCCAGTCGCAAACTGAACTCGGGATAGGAGCGGGTCATGGGCCGGAAGAAAAATGGCTCCGATGGGAATCTACCCCACGACCACCTTGCCGGGAATCCCAACACTAACCACTGCGCCAAAGCGAATGGTTTTATTTAATCCATTTTTAATCTTAAAACTGAAATGACGGAGAGAGGTAGATTAAAACTCAGGGAAATATAAAAAATAAAGGGACCCTGTGAATGACAATTTTGGCCAATACCCCTCCCCCCCCTCCGTCCCTCCCCCTCTTGCCTTCGCTTACTCTTGTGTCCATCTCAGTTTCAACGGCGCGCGCGTGACACCGCGCAGACAGATGCCATTCTATCCGTGAAAGCGTGACACCACATAAGCCGGGGCCTCTAAACTTGGGCCTTTTCACTCAATTTTGCCGTTCGTACACCCATGTGATCCTGTCCATATCATGGTTCTCTTACCTGGATAATTCCAGCCCCATCTTTTTGAAGGGTGACCCAGACTTGTCTGGTCTTCCGAGATGATCTCATTCGTCGCCGCGGGTCAGCCGGGCTACGAAGAAATATGAACCGAATGGGTGTTCTTATTCTCTTTCTATCAAGTAGATACTAAAGCCAGGTCACTTCTGCTCTCAAGCCCTTCGTTTGTGATTCTGATGCAAATGGAGTGGGGTGGCAACAAGACAGCTGTCGCTCACTGAGCACGAACCACGCCAGCGACTGTTCAAAGCGAGGTCAGCTCGCTCTGCATGTCTTTCTCGTGATTTCCGAAAACGTTGACCAAAGAGGCCTACACACCGAATCACTGAAGCGGTGACAACTACTGCACGTGCAAAATAATGGGAGCAGGCGGTATCTCGACTGTGTCGCGCTGCTGATTGGCCGAGAAGTGGAGGTCGACCAATCGCAAGGAATTATGCGGATGACGTAGCTGGACAAAGTTGCATACATAAATAAAAGAAACACAACAACAATAGTTCTAGATCAACTTCTTTCCAGTCGAAATCCATTTCATTTTAAACACCCAAAACAATCTTTTTTAAAGGGCAGAGGTTGAAAAAAAAAAAAGGAAAAAGAAAATCTTTTCAAATCATGTTTAGGTCACGTGCGCGCGCGCGCGCGTGCGTGTGTGTGTGTGTGCGTTTTGCACCTTATTTGCAAAGTCCTCCGATTGGCTCGAATTATCACGGGTAAATCTATCAGGAAACCCTGTGTGTGTGTGTGTGTGTGTGTTGCGCTAACAGCGGAACGATCAGTTCAGGTTTTCTGACAGCCATCGGCTTCCATTCGATATCGAAAATATATGTTCAGAGGCAATCCACTATCATTTTTCTTTTTACTTATTTATTTATTTATTTTTAGCAGTTAGTTCTAACCATCACCGCAGACTTCGTTGTGTTGTTTATTTGTTCGTTTGCTCGTGAGCCTTTGTTTGTTTTCGTCAGTTATAGGCCTATGCTTACAGCATTCAGGGCACTTAATGTAGGCTAATCGAAAAGGCAAGCTCTCAATGATAATAATAGGAAAAAATGATAATGATAACAACAATATTAATAACAACATCAATAATGATAATGGTAATAATAACAATTATTACAATAACAATGATGATGATGATGATGATGATAACAAAAATAATAATAATCTCGCAAAATGACATTGATTAGGTAATGGTCATTCGATCCACCACTTCATTGTCAAAAGCACGCCGAAGGTGTGTTGACAAGACTTCGCTGGTGCCAGTGAGAGAAATCAATAATACCGCCTTCTGGACGAGGAATTGTCAATCCCATTTCGTCTTCCCTAATCCCCTCGGATTCCCCTACCCCCACCACCCCCCCCCCCTCCACCCCTCAAACCCAACTGTCCCCGCCTTCCGTCGAACACAAAAAAAAAAAAAAAAATGCCAGTGTTGGGTTCTACGTGTTATGGCTTTGTATTATGTATGTTGTGCATCAGTCCACACCACAAGTTGCTGTGTGTGTGTGTGTGTGTGTGTGTGTGTGTGTGTGTGTGTGTGTGTGTGTGTGCGTGCGTGCGTGCGTGCGTGCGTGCGTGCGTGTGTGTGTTTGTTTGTTTGTGTTTAACATACACACTTAAAGATTTTATCTCTTCCCAGATATTCATATTAAAAACTGCCAAGAAGGAACTATATCCCCCTCTCTCTCTCTCTCTCTCTCTCTCTCTCTCTCTCTCTCTCACTCTCTCTCTCACACACACACACACACACACACACACACACAGAGCATTCTGAAAATAACTCAGCCCTTTAAAACGGTTTTCTTTGGGCATTTTTCACCTCCTCCAGTTTTGCACCCACAGAGCTACAGAGCTCAGCTTGATTCGTTCACAGCCGTAGGCCCAACAGATGTTCCAACAGGATTTTCTGAAGATCCATGGCGTTTTCAAGTTATAGTGGACAGACACATAGACCTTAGAATCCTGTCTTCGATTGCAAGAGCGTGCAACGCAGTCAGGTTCCCAGCAGAAAATGATCAGTTTATCGATAGTACAGGCGATAGGTAATCTTTGTATCTCTTCTTCCTTTTTTCTTTTCTTTTTGGCTTTGGTTTGTGTCTTTTCTTTTCTTTTTCTTTTTTTTTTTTTTTTTTTCTTTTTCGTAAGAACTGAATGACCAGTGATTTATCTTATTGTTGTTGTTTGTATATTTTCCGCGCCAAGTGATATGGTGAGGGAAAGGCGTAGCGACCTTTAGGCAAGGGAAATGACCCCATCGGTCATCAGCGGTGAAAGGTTCAGTAAACAAGTTGTGTCCCTTTGTTATTTGGTGGGGTAAGATGGTGAATACCAATTAATTACTGGACGATACTGTTCATGGTGGATGGAGGGGAATGCATTAGGGTGGGAAGCGATGTTTGCAGTAAATAATCAGGGCAGATTTTCTTCGTGACTTCTGTGGCCCTCACATATAGTTTTGTGAAGTTTGATTTGAAGATAAAATGGATTCCATACAGAAAATGATTGCTACATTGCTAAACCTGTACGTGTGTGTTTCTCATCTGTCTCTCCGATTAATCTGTTTCAAACAAATGCCTTGGGATACACGATTTACATAATACTGTACAGATTATACCGACTGGTAGTGGAATGAAATCGAATTACACAGGCTGTGGGCCTGTTGGTTGGCAATCCCTCAATTTCTGTTTTGATCTTCTAATTCTGTATATCGAATACACAATTTCTCCTGGACACAGAATTTTAGCTGAACTGGTAGCAGTGCGAACAAAGAAAAACTTTTCATTCAGGTTTCATGTCAGTCAGCAATATAACAAACTGTGATAACATGCTAATGAACGATCCTCTGACAACTGATGTGGGAGTGGGAAGGTGGGGATTGGACACACACACACACACACACACACACAAACACACACACACGCGCGCGCGCGCGCGCGCGCACACACACACACACTTTCAGCCACTACTCCCCTTCCCCCACCCGCCACCCCGTCCACACACTCAGACGAACTTCCCATTACCTCCGTCCCCCGTCCCTCCCACCCCCCTACCCCCCGTCCCCACCCACGCCCGAATCTACCCGCCCCCCCGAACCCACCCCCGCTCTCACTATCCCCTGTCTCTGTTTGACCTCTAACAGCACACACTCAAATAAATCACACTGGCAAGCAAGCAAAACATTTGAAGCGGTTAAGCGGATGTTTAAAGCAGACAATGGACTCTTCTTTCACACTAACACTCTGGCCCAAAAACGCACGCCGTGCCGGCAGTCACGTAGACACTTTTTCACGCCATGTCCGCTGGGGGTAAAATAGGTCAGGTCGGCAACCTGCTGCGCGATGCATACTCATTAAATTACAGCACATGCCGTAATGGTTTTGCGATAACAGGCTAATAAAGTGTGTACAGACGTACCATGCCCTCACAGAAACTCGTGATTATGCGTGTCATGCAGATTTTATGAGCGCTATTCTGTAGTATAGTTCTGTTCTTCGATTCTTCATGTCTTTCAAGCCCGTTATACTTCCGAGTTGCGTTATTTTCAATCCTTTAAATTTGGTATCAGGCCACTGAATATTCTTTGTCAACACTGTCATGACTTTGGATTTATTTCACACGTAACGCTGCGCAACAGAACCACGTCATAATCGCTTTGGTTTTCCCAATACTCGTCAGTTCTCCTCGGTGGTAATATGTAGACGAACTGCCGAAAGGTATCTCAGCAGAATCAGCACAAAATAGAGATCTG
>JADBJO010000022.1:745000-752500 GCA_016801955.1 Conus betulinus
ATGGTACACACGACTATGAGAGAGAGAGAGAGAGAGGGAGAGAGGAAGAGAGAGAGAGAGAGAGAAGGAGAGAGAAGAGAGGCATGCTGAGTTTACCAGGCCCAACCGGAATGTCACGTCTGGCTCGCAATTGTAAGAATACCGACCAATTCGAGGACGAATCAGAAGACGCGACTGTTTCCCAACAAGAACACCCGCTCTAATCTCCGACTCTTACAGAAATGTTGACACGTCGTTGTCATCGAAGATACGGTTGCTTTTGAACGGAAAGGCGGCTGAATCAGAGAGTTAGAATGGTAAACTTGTATTCCGTCGCCACCACTTTATCATTCAGAAGCGTGATCATTTTCAAACACGAGTGTGTCAAGCCTTCGCGATTGACCGACGTCTGTAAACTTGCTCGCGGTTCTGCAGAACATAAAAATGCAGCTCCTCTACACTCGTTCTTTCCTCCCATTCCATCCCCGTGCCCTTATTTTTAGCTCCGCGGCACAGAAGGACGGGCTCGCGCTTGCACACGTTCTCGGCGCGCAAAAGGAACCCGAAAAGAACCCAGTGGAAATGGCAGCGAGCCGAAGTATTGAAAAAGGTCAGTTGGCAAGAGCAAAACGTGTGTACACATGATCATAGCTCAAGCGAAAGCTTACATTCACCACTGTCCCGAAGTCAGGCTTTCACATTGACGTTTAAATGTGCTTCCCGGAGACCAGAAGCTGGAACAATTACGTCTAAAAAATTTTTTCCCACGGAACGGGCTAGTCAGAAAAACTCTCCACAGGGTTCGTATCAACTTCTAGACGGAAAAAAGGATCGGGCATGGGGCCCGCTAAACGTACTATGGAGGACGAAGACTCGGATCTGTTAAAACGGTTCCACTGGATACGGCGGAAAGGAGGAATTTTTTTTGGAGACGCGCGCCTTAATAAATGTGTGGTCCAACAAGCACTGCAAAGGTGAACTCAACACCACCAGTCGCAAACATCGACGTGTACGTCCCTACATCGCCAAGGAGCTGTCGAACGCCAAACACGGCAATCTGCCGCACGGCGATCCAGTGCCGTCAGAAGGTCCCCAGAGCTGAAGAGCTCGTTCAAGAACTTGGTGGAGGAGAAGGGGCTCGGAGCTGGCTGGAAACCAGCGGCAGAGGAGTGGAGTTGCCCGGTCTATGACGTACTGGCGCCGGTACAACTGCAGTGGGAAATGGCCGCCGGACGGACATCTCAGCTTTTCCCCTCCTCCTCCTCGGCGTCCTCCGCCCTTCCTATTGATGATGGTGGAGGATGCGTGTGGTGTGTGTGTGTGTGTGTGGTGTTTGTGTGTGTGTGGTGTGTTCCCCCACCCCTCCTCCCTCCTGTGTTGTGCAGCGCGCGCGCGTATGTGGTGTGTGAGAGTGTGTGTGCTGTTTTTTGTGTGTGTGTGTGTGTATGTGTTGTATGTGTGTGTGTGTGTGTGTGTTCCCCCCCTCCTCCTCCACTCCCTGTGCGTGGGTATGCCGAGCGCGTATGTGTGTGTGAGAGGTGTGGTGTGTGTGTGTGTGTGTGTGTGTTGTGGGTGTGTGTGAGAGAGAGAGAGAAGGAGAGAGAGGAGTGTTTGTGTCTGTGCCTCTGTGTGTGTGTGTGTGTGTGTGTGTGTGCGCGCGCGTAGGAGGTTAGGGTAGGAGATTTGGGGAGGAGTTGGAGTTGATGACCGGGGGAGGGGTGGGTTGGGGGGCGTTTTCTTTGTTGGGGGGGGGGGGGTTGGGGGGGGGGGGGGGGGGCTGTGTGATGGAGATAAAGGTTCCTTCCCCATTTATGTGTGTGCCAGTGCTGGCTATACCAGTCTCAAGTTTTTTGTAGGTGGTGGGAATCTGTGTGTGTGTGTGTGTGTGTGTGGGTGTGTGTGTGGGTGTGTGCAGGGGGGTAATGCGAGCAGGCCATGTGTGTGAGTGAGTGTGTGGAAGGCGGTGTGAGAGTGAGGGTATGAGGGGGAGTAGCGAACGTGGCCCCCCAACATGCATTTCTTTTTTCGGGGGGAGGTAGGTAGGGAGCGAAAGTTAATTTAAAGTAAGGGTGGCAAGTCTGACGAAAGAAGTCCCCGGACACATGGTTAAATGTGTGTTGTGCGTCTGAGTGTGTGTGTGTGTGTGTGTGGTGTGTGTGTGTGTGGCGCGAGTGGTGTGCGGTGCGTGCGCGAGTGTGTGCGTGCAAAGTGCGCGCGCTCGCGTGTGTGTGTGTGTGTGTGTGTGTGAGTGTGTGTGTGTGTGTGGTGTGTGAACCGATCTCAACGATGCGACAGCACTGGGACGTGATTGCCAGCAGTCAGCTGTTCATTAACGACATGAATCTCTCTTGTTCCTCTCACTCTACGTCTCTAGTCACAAGTTACTGACTGTTCGGGTTGCTCTATCACTTTTGTATCTTTCACACTGCTCCGTGCTGATGATTAATATGGGGCATGTAATATTTATATATGCGTAATGTTTTCTGTAGCGATATTTTCCCTGGACGGAAAGAAGCTATTTGTTTGCATAATGTGTCCGTTTGCCAACCTGTTCGTTTAACTAATGTTGACTCTCTCTCCCTCTCTCTCTCTCTCTCTCACATACACACACGCACGCGCGCGCGCGCGCCGCGCGCGCCGCGCGCGCACACACACACACACACACACACACACACACACACGCTCACACACACACACACACACACACACACACACACCACACACACCACACACACCACACACACACGGCTCACACACACACACACACACACACACACACACACACACACACCACACACCACACACACACTACCTGGTGTCTCCTCCTTACAACGACCATTGGATATTAATATCGAAGACTATAGCTCACACACAAAGAGAGAGATAGAGAGAGAGAGAGAGAGGGAGAGGGGTGGAGGTGGTTAGGGTAGTGATGGGGAAAGGGAAGGAGAGATACTGCATTTTGTGCATAATGGTGATAGTTGCGTATTGTTTGCAAAGATGCCTTGTTTTTTTTTTTTTTTCTTTTTGACGCCCACAAGGAACAGGTATAAGATGCGCAAACTATACAGATGGATCTCAGCAGAGAGAATGGCGTTGTTTTGTACAGTTTTTGTTGCAATGCCTATCAACCGTGATATCTGAAGACATTATTTGCCAAAGTCACAGGTCGGTCTGTGTTGTATTGTGTGTAAAAAAAAAAATAATGAGCATTACTTTCCTTTTTGTACTGTACTGCACGTTTATTTCTATAGCAACGTGACTACGTAAAGAGAGGAATGGACAATCTCATGGGGGGATGAAAGGAAATCTAATTAAAAGAGGCAGGGAACAGTCATTGTAAATCACGAACTAGTAGAATAACTCTTCCTCCCTTTGATGAAAGAACCTCCACGCCCACCAACTCCAGACGCATGTTTGTTACGACACCAAATTGCCCTGTCATAAATGCCAGTATGATACAGAGCATACAGTACTACAAGGAGACATCCTCAACTGATAATACAGGGATTTTCAGATCGATGCCGGAACCACAGGTGCCAGAACATCGCGGTTTAATTGGCATCCCTATCAGTCCGCACCAGCGTTCCTTCGGTGTTTGTTCATTGTTTGCACGGAGTGCTGCCTTCAGTTTCTTCACCTTCTCGTTAAGAGTGCCTGTGGGGTCAGTTCCATCCCATGTGCTACTAGAGTAATTGCTTCCAGTCTCGGGCAAAAAACGAAGATGTTTGTTCACTTTGTTGCAAGTGTTACTAACATTTCTCATAAACGTGACCCTCCGACCTCTGTTGAACACAAACTTTAGTGTCGGTTCAGCGGTGTGAGTGCACAGCCAGTTACGCTCTTTGCTGGTTTTTTTCTTCTAGCATTTCATTTAGTTGTCCACCCCCCCGCCCCCCCCCCCCCCCCCCCCCCCCTCCTGACTATCGGCTGTGGGCGTGTGTGTGTGTGTGTGTGTGTATGTGTGTTTGCCCATCCAGCTTCTGTATGTGCTGACCTCAGCAATGCCTTTCTCCCATCAGAGAAATGGTCGAGCAGGAAAGGTCACGGTGTCAGATTCAGAGAGGCCATTGACACTTGCAATTTTTTTTTCCCAGTCTGAGTCCGGATTCAGTGCGAACTCGTGCATTTACGCTGCACAGATCCGCGCCGAAAAGTGGCCGCGCCCAGCCCTGATGCCGATGTGGACTGGGTAGCGCTCGGCGCGTATCCCATTTCCTGAAACGTCTGTAATTTGCTCACCTCCTCCCCGCCCCCCTCCTTCCTCTCCCCACCTCCCCCGTCTTCCGTGGGAGCGTGGGAATGTCTGCGCTGATGCTGTCACTGCACATGCAGAAGGTTCTTACTACGCGGCTGAAGGACACGGGAAAGAACAGAAAAAAAAGAAGAAGTAAAATGAGTGAACAAATAGGGGGTTTGTGTGTGGAGTGAAGATGAGACGAAGGTGTTAATTCAGGTGTGGTCTGAAGATCACATTCAAGAAAAATTGAATAACGTGAAAAGGAACATCCTTATTTTCGCCGAAATCGGCAAAATTCTGTTGGTTGAACATGGCATAAATCGCTCTGCTGTCCAGCGTAGGGATAAGATTAAAAAGCTGAGGGCGGCATTTCGAGTAGCTGAGGACAATAACAGAAGAAGTGGCAGTAAGCGAAGAGACTGTCTTTTTCACGATCTCCTCGCACCTGTACTTGGATCAAGACCTGAAGTGAATCCAACGAACCTGCAGTCCTCACAACGGGAGGAACTGCCAGCCCAGCCGTCACAAAACGGTGTGAGAGTAGTAGAAATAGCACAGTAATTACAATTCTTCATCATCATCATCTTCTTCTTTTTCGAAAGATGATTTTAAAAAAATGTATTATTTTTCCTTAAAAGAAATGCAGGGCTAACACACAACAATAATAACGATGATGGCCATTGTTATAATTTCACTAAGCAAAACTGACGGGTGAAGATAAGGAGTTGCTCCCTCCTCTCTCTCTCTCTCTCTCTCTCTCTCTGTCTGTCTGTCTGTCTCTCTCTCTCTCTCTCTCTCCTCTCTCTCTCTTCTCTCCTCTCTCTCTCTCTCACACCACACACACACCACACACACCACACACACACACACACACACACACATATGCAGACATAAACATACATGCATATAACGCGGAAATCACTTAAATTGGAGAAAGGACAAGCGAGTTTACACATATCGATATGTACACACTCGCATACATCCCTACGCACGCATACATGCAAGCATACTCATACAGTCACGTGCGCGCACATACGCATGCACACACACACATGCACAGACAGACAGACAGGTAGACACACACATACACACACACGCGCGTAACTCTGTCTGTCTGTCTGTCTGTCTGTCTGTCTCTCTCTCTCTCTCTCTCCTCTCTCTCTCGTCTCTCTCTCTCTCTCTCTCTCTCTCTCTCCGCTCGCTCGCTCGCTCGCTCGCTCGCTCGTTTGATGACAATGTGATGAATCGCACGGGTGCACTAGGATTAAAAAATTCTAGTGTTGTTTTTTCTGTCTTGACATGTTATTATCATAAGCTGTAGGTTACGTAGAATACTGTCTTTAAAACAATGTGCAGCAGATTACGGTAATCAAGTTATCAATATTGTGGAATATTGTATAACAAATTCATCACAAATCGCACAAATTATTTCCTGATTTTTAAACAACACACGCATACAGTCATGCACCCCTTGTCCCCCTTACCTTCCTTCAACTTCCTTCACTTCTCCCCCCCCTCCCCCCCCCCCCCCCCCCCCCCCCCCCCCCCCCCCCCCCCCCCCCCCCCCCCACACACACACACACACACACACACACTCACACACCAATAATAGAAATGCACGCACGAGCGCCAGCGGGCGTGCGCGAACACACACACACGTACGTACGTATGTACGCGCGCGCGCGCGCACCACACACACACACACACACACACACACACACACACACACACACACACATGCACACACAGTTGTTTCGCACTGTATATCGCATTGTACTAGACATCTAGATCTGTTTTTTTTTTTTTTTTCCATTTTTCCCGTCTCTCTGACGCCTTCTCTACCTGCCCCCGTCCCCTCCCCCCCATTTACCCCCTCCCTTCCCTCTCTGTCTTTCTTCTTTTCTTTCACACCTCTTTCTGTCTGTCCTTATCAATCTATCTGTCTATCTATCTGTGTGTCTGTCTGTCTTTCTGTCTATCTAGCTATCTTATCTATACTGTATTCCTTTTTTCATGAAGGTATGAAACGCATTACGAAAGATGTCGGGCTGGAATGCGAGCGAGCTGAAGATTTGGCGAAGCTCGGGCTTTGCTTCGTACGTAGGCCGAACGCCATCCTTTTTTTTTTTCTGTCTTTTTTTTTTTTTTAAAATCCCGGGGGAGGGGTGGATAGGTGGGTCTTCGTCGTTGGAAGTGTTTACCAGGGGTTCGGCTGGGCTGGGCTGGGGGATGCAGGAAGGAGGGGTGTTGGGGTGGAGGGGGAGTAGGGGTAGCGGAGAGGGAGCGAGTGTTATCAGCTTGTCTGTAGAGTCGTTTGCATCACCTGTCACTTTAAATACTATGCAGCCGCATGCGGCATGCACGGCACGACTCCCTGCTCCTGCACGCTCGTGCACAGCGCCCAGTCCCTGCCGACGCGCATATTTCACCACTTCTTTATTTACTTTTTACGGTAGTTAGATAACAGCTGACAGTGTTGTGTTAGGTGTCATAGGAAAGGACAAACACTCAACTAATCGAACTTAGTAATTTCGAATCACTTACTTTTAATGTGTATACGCGACTGTCCGCTGACAAGTAAAAAAAAAAAAAAAAAAGAAAATCTTTGTTTACATTCTAATCCGTTCTTTTACAATACGCTACCAGAATCAGAAGCAAACAGGTAAGCGACAACGCAATTGTTTGCATTGGCCGTGTTTTGATCAAATGCTTTGTGTTTGAATCATTTGAATTGGCCTCATCGGCGACCACGTGTGGGGCGGTGGCGCCTGCTGCAGTTGATGTTGAATTATTATTTTCGTCTGCATTCTTCAAATAATTCACTTTCCCTCTTCTCTATCGTTATCTTTTCGCTTCACTGAGCGCTTCAAGCGCTTCACTGAGCGAGAAATCGGTACCACCCCTTCGCCTGACGGACATATTTCTGGCACAGAAAATTCCAGCCGCGCTTAGCGAGAGAGAGCCGAGTGCTGGGGGTCAGCCAAGTTCACGATAGAACACTAAAAGTAGGGTCTACAACTCGCTTAGGACATCCCAATACTAAATACAGAGCTTATTTCCCTTACACCATTTCAAGGAAAGTGTAGGAATTTTTCATGTTCCCGTCCGCCGATAGTGGCGGACAGGGCAGAATGCACTCTGTCCGTCTGCCAGCTTTGGCTGACGCGGTTGCAAGGGAAAGAAATTTCCGTCCGCCACCCCTAGCGGACACGGCTGGTAATTTAACCGAGCCTGGCCGGCCCGTGGCCCGAACAATAGTGAGTTGTGTATATTTTTCCCGT
>JADBJO010000022.1:757500-762500 GCA_016801955.1 Conus betulinus
CAGGGCATGTTCGGACTTCATTCAGGACAGCGCAGACTTCCAGTCCTTCAAAGACGTCAGCCCGGACGCCGCCCTCAGGTCGCTGAAGGACATGATGGAGGCCAGCATCAGAACCTTCAGCGAGGCCGCCAACAAGCGTCTGGACATGCTGGTGCAGCTGGAGAGGAGGCGGCAGAAGAACGAACACAAACAGGTGCGGGCCATGCTGGGCCTCGTCTCTCGGGGTCTGCGGGCAGGCTGAAACTCCAGACAACCCCGCAGACGGGGCGCAGATGAGGGAGAGGAGGACGAGGTTGAAGATGAGGAGGGGGAGGTTCATGACAGTGAAAACAGTCTTCTGGGGCAGTCAAAGTGATGGGATTCTCAAGCAGGGACGAGTTTTAACAATCAACAACATGCTTCAAAGCGAAGTGACTGAGGCGGAAAACGATGCAAAATTTAGAAAAAGAGGAGGTTAGTTACCGCCAAGGACGTAGACATAGTCTGTACTGTACTTTGTCTGCCTGTGTCCTTGGCGGTAACTAACCCCCTCTCTTTCTAAATCAACAGCAAGCTAAGAACAACTACTACTACAATAACAAAAGCAACATCAACCATTTATCAGCATGATCACGATCTTCCGTAGAATCTCATGATTTGCGGGAACAGAATGAGAACGGTTGTGAGAATTCAGTGGAAAGTTAGGGGAGGGGGGGGGGGGGGGGGGGGGGGAGAAACAGGCCGTGGGATTTGGGGGAGAAGGAAGCGGAGGAGGAGCATGGTAGCTCTTAAACACGCTTACTTTAAACACCAATGACTCGGTAACAGCTGTGAACACAATGTATCACTGTTATTCAGATTGAGAGGTGTGTGCGTGCGTGTGTGTGTGAGTGCGTGCGTTCGTCTACAAGCGCGCGCGCGAGCAAGCTGAAGAAACAAAGAAGAGAATTGGGGGGTTCTAAAGGTGCTATTGCTTTTAACGTGAGTATTATAATGTTCTTGATATGCATCACTCAGTGATAATGCCTTAATGTATTCAGTGGTTGAAAATGGGTAATCCACAGGTTTTGGCAGCTGAAACATTTGACATTTTTTTTTAAACAGTTCAAACAAAATGTTTCATATGGAATGTGATGCAATAGATGGTAAATTTTGCCCCAGTGACATAGTGTCTGAGGTGAGAATGACCCTCGCACCACCCCCCCACACCACTTTTTTTTTCTTTTTAGGCTGGTTCAGCGCCAGTTGATTGTAAATCTGATGATGTCAGGTATGCCATACAGGCCATTTTGCCAAATTCATACTCAACCACCAGGGCGCCGTGGGCTTGTGGAGTGGAAGGTCGGGGGTTTGAATCTCATCAAATGCGGCATTTTCTCAGGAGAGGAATGTGAAGGGGGGGGAAGGATGGTTTCCGACCTGGACGGCGTCTGCCCCGAGTTGAGTTAGCTGTTAGGGAAGGCTAGAGCGACACAAATCAACTTTTGTCCGCTTAATGAGTGCGTCTCTGAGAGTGTTGTTCAACTTCCTGACCAACACCGCAGGTGACTGTATCTCTCGGACATGACACATACCGACATATATTAGGAGAGGTTGTGTAGAACATAACGCCCTTTCATGTAGTCTCACACCAGAGTGGATGATTTTTTCCAATCACATTGCATCGTCAACTTCACTGACCATCAAAAAAGTAGATACAATTCTTTGGCCCTTCTTGCTCAGCTCGTGTTATGACTAAAGTTTCTGCTTGCTCTTCACGTGCATGTCCATGGTGATGTCATGTGATTCCTTGCGACCGTCGTTGCACGAACGTGGTGACACCCTTCCAAGGGAAACGCTCACTCACCCTAGCGGCTCAGCAACAACGCAGTTCTTGTTGTCAGTAGGGAGCTTTGTTGAGGAGTCAAAACAGGGACACAGTCGGCAGCAGGGCAGTGTGTCTCTTCTGTTGGGTTTCCTCATGTCGACCTGCTATTGATTGCACCCTTTGGACTGCAGGGTTGGGGTTGCGACAGGACATGCCTGGATGTGGCAGGTGTTTGTTTGTATGTCTGTTTTTTTTGTTTGTTTGTTTGTTTGTTTCTTTTTTTGTTTCTTCTTTGCCTTTGTTTTTTTTTTTTGCTGTAACATCTTCTGTGTCACCTCAGTGGCATTACTGCACCACACGGCTGCTCATTCCAACCATCCTGGGGCCGGAATAGCTCAGTTGGTAGAGCGCCAGACTCGTGGTCTTAGAGTTACGGGTTTCGCATCTCCGCCGGGCCATTTCGGTACTGGGGGATTTTTCCCTCGGAGTTAACATTGACTCTGACTCCATTTCCCATACAGTCCTTTGATTGAGACTATAAACCGAGGTTCCGTGTGTGAACGCACGCATAACATCTTGCACACACGTCAAATCCCAGCACCAACTTTCGGAAGAGAAGGCTAGTTTGGCCGTTGGTATGGATGACACGTTATACATAGCATGCACCTTCCCCGAAGTTGGAGTATGGCTGCCTAAATGGCGGGATAAAAAAGAACGGTCACACACACAAAAGTGCCAGAAGTAAAAAAAAAAATGAAAAAGTAACTCTCACAATAGGAGGGGGAAAAAACGTAATCAATCAACCAACCGACCAACCAACCAACGAAAAATGAGAGAGAGAGAGAGAGGAAGAGAGAGAGAGAGAGGAGAGGAGAGAGAGAGAGAGAGAGAGGAGAGAGAGAGAGAGAGAGAGACGAGAGAATCGGTTCCAATGTATATAATGTACATAACCCTGGCAAAAATGGTCAACGTTGACAAGAAAAAAATCCCGAATATTAGTAATGGAATTGTCAACTCTCTCTCGCATTTCCCTCAATTTACTTTTTTTTTAAGGGTTGTTTGGTTCTGTTTTTGTCTGTTTTTCTTTTTTTCTGTTTGTTTCTTTGTTTTTAATAGTGCACGTTGTATGTTTGTGTGGTTGTAGTCATACTTCAAAAGATATTACGAAAGTAAAACATAAATTTGAATGCGCTGTGCGTGTGTGTGTGTGTGTGCCGTGTGTGTGTGTGTGTGTGTGTGTGTGTGTGTGTGTGTGTGTGTGTGTGTGTGTGTGGATGTGCGTGCGTGCGTTTGTGCGTTTGTGTAGAGTTGTGTGTGCATGTGTGTGTGTGTGTGTGATTTGTGTGTGTGTGTGTGTGTGTGTGAGAGAGAGAGAGAGAGAGAGACGGGAGAGAGAGAGAGAGGAGGAGAGAGGAGAGAGAGAGAGACGATTGTGAAAACCTCTATAAAACACATCGAACGTGAAAAGAACGTGAAAAGAACCCAACTGTGGAGGAGGGAGCCTTAAATTGAACAAGTTCCAACCTCGGGCCGCTCATCCATCAGGCTTCAAAGTGAACTCTGCATCGGTTCGTAACATGTGGCCATGTAACCTGCCCAGCATGTAAGGTAAGATCATGTTGCTTAGCGACAGGCCGACCGCAAAGGGCCATATCAGGGCTGTCACCGCGTTTAAAAAAGTCCACCCTCGAGTCATTTGAAAACAAAAATCCACACCATTCATTTAAAACACACCGTCTAAAAACACCCCAGAATTTCGTGAAAATTTTTTTTACTCTGTAAAATCTTAGATCAGATGAAAAATGTTGATTTCTTTCAGAAATTCAAAGATCACATCAGGTGGGACATCTCTGAACAAGGTTTTCATGGAGTTTGCTGTAAAGTATTTATTTCTCACATCACGTAAGTCCCAACACCGTAAAAGAGCATGTTTTACTGTGGGTATGTGTAGTGGCTAACGTGGATCCGATTTATATTAGAAAATAGATTATACTTAACTTTTAATAATTATGTTCTTATACATCTGTGTTGTATCCTCCATTTAAAAAAAAAAATGACGTAGCATCGAAACTGCGTTACCGTTACAATTCCACAAATTGTAACATAACACTCGTCATATTGAAGATCTTACCATGCGTAGATATCAAACGTGAAGATCATGTTGATTGTTTTATTTTATAGAAACAGCAGTAATTAACAACAATAACAACAAAATTATTAGAAGGCCGTTTAAGCAAATAGACACTGTCGCCAGGCAAATAGACACTATGGAAATGAAGGCCGCTATTCCCCACTTTGGATAGCATGTGGCAAATACCTACAGTCTCCAAATCATAGCACGAAAACCTGACAAGTTTGAAGATGGAAACAAGTGTTTAGATGGAAGAATTAGAGGGGTGAATTACTGTCCAGAACCAAGTCAGGTGAATAAGCCACAGGGGCGGAAAGAAAAAGAACGTTTGAACAACAGTTACAAGGAGAGGAAAACGCCTTTCACGGTTGAAAGCATGGTTAACCCCTTCGATGCTGCTACGAAGCATGCTTTTCAGTGGGGTCCAAGTTTTAAAGCTTTTTACCATTGTCTCTTAGACGATCTCACAGAGGTGTTTCAATTGTGACAAAATCATCAAGAACAATCCGTCACATCCTAAACAGATCTTCAAAGAGAGATTATATCCTGAAACACATGGCAGTAAATGACATTGCAGCTAAAACTAATCACACATTATTCATATATTTTTTTCTTCTTCTTCTTCTCGAACACTCTAGATGGGAACCCCAGCTCCCCTGACGAATGCTGCCGTACGCTGAAGGTCCCCAAGGGCACCGTAGAGCTTCCTCTCCACTGATGTTTGCTTATTCATATGAAGATGGGCTGTGCTGGCAGCGCTAGACATTTGGGATTTGTTCTTTCCAGATTTTTGTTATAAGTCGTAAAAAAATTAAAAGCTTAACATTTAAATGACACAAGAATACATAAAAAAAAAAGCCAGATGGGTAAATTGACATTGCAGAACCATCAGCAAAGCGTCCAGTCTGAATAGTGTGTACAATCTTCTCTGCCTAGAAGAAGAAGAACAAGAAGCTGGAGTCATGAAGGGGCGAACGGGAAAAACAATGTAAATGAGGTTACAGAATGAAAGCAAAGAGAATAGTCCGCAGACGGCGAAACAGTTGATGATAGTGAAAAAAGGTGGAAAGAAAAAAGTCGAAG
>JADBJO010000022.1:770000-780000 GCA_016801955.1 Conus betulinus
ACACACACACACACACACACACACACAGACAACACACACCCTTTTACAAAACGCTATTCATTTCGATTGAAATTGTACGCTTACGCTCAATTTTTTTTTTTTTTTTTTTCGCTTTTAATTTTTCGGTAGGCCTACGACTAGTTTTTGTTCGCAATTAACTGGGGGAACTGATAAATGTTATCACAGCGATACCATGCCGACTGTGACACGTCCGCCAATCTCTCGATATAACCTTCCTTTCCTCCCTCCCTATCAGTTTCAAAATGATCAGCATGCCTCCATAACCAACGAAGACGGAGAGAGGAGGAAGGAGGCAGTGGGAATGGGGGGTAAATGGTGTGTGTGTGTGTGTGTGTGTGTGTGTGTGCGTGTGTGTGTGTGTGCGTGTGTGTGTGTGTGTGTGTGTGTGTGTGTGTGTGTGTGTGTGTGTGTGTGGTGTGTGTGTGTGTGTGCATGCGTACGTGCGTGCGTGCGCGCGTGCGTGCGTGCGTGCATGCGAGCGTGCGCGCGTGCGTACATGTATGTGTGGGGGTGGGGGGGGGGGGGGGGGGGGGGGGGGGGGGACGTTCAATCACAACATACTTCCAAACTAACGAAATCAACCCCCCCCCCCACACACACACACACACACACACACACACACCGCCGCCAGTGGTTCTGTTTCTTCTTGTTATTCTTCTTCAAAATGGTATTTTAGGATTTCCTTGATAACGGGGTGTCAGATGATATCAGAAAGTGGGTGTTCACGCAGTGGGAGGGTTACTGTGGGTTACTGCCTGGCTATTCACATCAGCTTTCATGAACTTTGTCTGTCAGTTCCATAGTTCCGGACTGTCACAGGAAAATGTACATATCTACCTGGTTTTTAAACACTAGTTTCATGACCGTTGTCTATCAATCCTGTCCGATTATAAAAAAAAAAAATGAAGGTGTTAGTTCATAGCAATCGAAGAAGATTTTTATTTTACAGTTGTTCATCCGAAGGCTGTTTATTCGTAGTTGACTTTCGAAGATCAAGACTTCACGTCTAGTATTCCACGGCTGGTGGTCTGGGCTATCTATTAGATCACAGCTATTGATCCAGGCTGTTGTAACTCTACGGCTATTAACCAAAGCTGTCTTGATATTCAACAGCTATAAATCAAGACCGCTTCTGTTAGCACACACGTGGTGACACAAGGCTGCTGATTTATAGATATTGTTAGGGCTGTATGTTACCTCGCAGTCACTGATCTCAACCGTTATCTTTCTGTCATTGTCCTGAATGTTGTTCATCTTGCCTGAAAAAGATCTATGATATCAAAAACGTGTCGTGTTTTGTCTTGTATTGCAATTTGTTTGTCCATGTTAACCGGCGATCGAGTACTTTAAATTCCTTTTAAGATTTGTTCCTGTCATTGTTCAAGACTGTTTTTTTTTTTTTTTTTTCAGCTGTGGTCAAGGACGTCTGGTAACGTTATTCGGAAATATTGATCAAAGCTTAGTGATCTACGACAATTTTGAACAATGTTGTCCATTATTTGATGGCTATTGGTCAGGAGTGATTGCCTTGAGTCAATTCATCAAAACTGTCGATTATTTACTAGCTGCCATGCCTGTCAGTAATCTTACAGCCGTTTACACACACACACACACACACACACACACACACACACACATGTACGTACGCACGCACGCACGCATGCAGGCCCGCGCGCGCGCACCCTACCCCCCCCCCCCCCCCCCCCCCCCCCCACACACACACACACACACATGCAGGCACGCACACACACACACACACACACACACACACACACACACACACACACACACACACAGAGGCGCGCGGGCACCGCTCCTGGCTTTTCTTCAACAAGAATGCCTTTCTTCAACGGAACTCTTCATTTCTCCTGGTGAGTGGTTGTAGACTATCTCTTAACCTCTGACATCTTTCTTTCGACATTCCGTTAATTTAGAGCCCAGAGACCTCACAATTTAATCACAACAACAGTCTGAGGGGAAAACAGCAGCATCAACAAAAGCAATCACTTAAGAACAACAACAACCGCAACAATGTGACAACAACGGCAATGATAATAATAACACTAATAATAGTAATGAAATGATAATAATAATTACAACAACAACAACAATAGCAACAACAACAACAGCAACAATAAGAATATTATTAAATGAAAGTTGGAGCAAAATCTGATAAGACCCAACTGTCTGTCGGTTGCTTTCCTAACACACACACACACACACACACACGCACGCACGAACGCACGCACGGACGCGCACACACACACACATAGGGGATCAAAAACAGTCGTTTGCTCCTGCGCGCGGTGAGTTCAAGTTACAAAGCTGTGTCCACTTCCATTGTGGGCATGCCGCTTATGCCGTCTGCCCTGATTATCTAAACACCGCTGATGTGATTGCGGGTATACTATATAGACCGTCGACAGATGTCACACTTAGTATTCAGATAAATCATGCGCGCTAAGTACTGTTACAACGGTGGTCTCGGAAGCTTTTACTTAAATAATCTGTGTCTACTTTGTTCGAAGCTTGATTTTCTGCCTTTGTCTGATTTTTTAAAGTCTCGATCTTCGTTGATTATTAAATGTGGACTGGTGAATCATCTTCTCTCTCTCTCTCTCTCTCTCTCTCTCTCTCTCTCTCTCTCTCTCTCTCTCTCTCTTCCCTAGTCTGAGCTTTCTTAATTCATTCATATGATATCGCTTGCACGTGCAACGATTTCTTCGTTCTATTTAGCAAGTTTATACAGTTTACAATATCTGTAAACCTGTTTTTTACAATGTTTTCTTTATGATTTCTTTTTATTCATATGAAAAAAAAGTCAACTGGAACTCATTCCATTTTATCGCTCATTACAACAACAACAACAACAACAACAACAACAACAACAAACAACTCATTTGTTCGTTTGTTCATTTTTCAGCGAACGAACGACCGACCGACGACCGATTCAGTCGCAGCGAGTTCAGTCGCGAAGGGAAGCAAATCAATGCGCGTACAGAAACAACAAGTAATCCCCCATGAGTTTTGGGGGAGCGTGGAGAACAATGGGTAAACAGAGGGCGGGATGGGAGGGTGGGGGTGGGGGTGATAGAGTTCGGTTTATATCGAATTTGATGCAGAAAAAGACGCGCCAATAAGTTTAAGATTAAAACACACTAAATCTGACGACGGAATTTTGCAGTTAATTAGTCTCTCTCTCTCTCTCTCTCTCTCTCTCTCTCTCTCTCTCTCTCTCTCTCTCTCTCTCCTCTCCTCTCTTGTAAACCATAATAACGGTATTTTCTACCGATAATGACACGTTTGGCAGAAAATATTTTCATGTTGACCGCAATGTCCTAATAATCACAGAAAAGGCATAATTGTAATATGGACACGTCACGTGCTGATTTTACCTTTTTATTTTATTATTATTTTTTTTTATTCCATCTCTCTCTCTCTAATGTAAGAATTTAAGGAAGAAAGTTTTTTTTTTTTTCTTCTTTTGCAAAGGTTTTAGGTGTATTTCAAAGGGTTGTGTGAATAGTTTTGAATGACTTGTGAGGTGACGTCAACGCAGTGACAGCCCTGATATGGCCCTTTACGGTCGGCTGGGCTATAAGCAGCATTACCTTACCTTACCTTACCTTACCTTACCTTACCTTACCTCTCTCTCTCTGTCTTGTCTTTCTCCCTCTCCCCCCCCCCCCCCCCCCCCCCCCCCCCCCCCCCCTCTCTCTGTCCAGCTATGTGTGTGTGTGTGTGTGTGTGTGTGTGTGTGTGTGAGAGAGAGAGAGAGAGAGAGAGAGAGAGAGAGTGCGTCTGTGCATGCGTGTAAGTGTATGTGTATGTGCATAATTATACTGACAGTGCGCGCGCACGTACGCGCACGTGTTTGCGCACTTGGTTGTGAAAATAATACTCTGTCCAGAATGGACACTAGCTGTCCATTCTGCGGTGTCTACCGATACTTGACCATTTGCCTTTTTTATGTTTGTTCGTGTGTGTGTAATTAAACTTTGTTCCATTAATCGTAGTGTTTCTTTAAAATCTGGAAGCGAGAAACCAAGAGAAATGCCTGGCACTCTCAATACACCCTAGTACTGCCCATTAGGACGTCTGTAGTGTTAGCTATCATGCCGTAAGTTGCGGCTTTGTATGTTTTTCTGTGCCTTTTAGCTAGAGGAAGGTTCTGAACAAACCGAAAATTTGCAATTACACGGCATTGGTTGCTTTTACTTTTCAGCATGTTTCTTTGTTTGTGACAAGTGGAAGAACTGAATTTCAGATTATCTTTTATAACAGCCTCCGCTCAGCTGAACTATCAAACAACATGACACTGTAGATCTTCCGTCTACATGTGCTGTAAACCAGCTAGCATGTAAAGAGCGAGGTATCTGGATATGCGCGACCGTGGAATTTCACGAACTTCAAATAGACCACACAAATGAAAAAGCACGAAGATAGCCTGCTCAACGTTCTTTCCAGTGGACTGATGCAGACTGTTGCTTTGTTAGTTGATTTTTATTGCACACACACACACACACACACACACACACACACACACACACACCAGGATATCCACGTGCGCGTGCGCGCGCGCGCGCGTGTGTGTGTGTGTGTGTGTGTGTGTGTGTGTGTGTGTGTGTGTGTGTGTGTGTGTGTGTGTGTGAGAGAGAGAGAGAGAGAGAGAGAGAGAGAGAGAGAGAGAGAGAGAGAGAGAGAGAGAGTGTGTGTGTGTAATCAAAATTGTTCGGAATGTTTTATCGGTTTCATCCACACTCTACAGAAGAATTTGTACACTGAAAAAAAAACCCACGAGTTAAGTGAAGGAATGCAGAATTTGTGTGTAGCGTTACAGTTGCGGACAAACTAAACCTACAGTTATTCGATCATATCAATCTTTATATCCGGTCTCTTCGTTTACCTGAAGTCGCTCAAACTCGGTATCTCGTTCATTTCACGTTCGCCCTGCAAACCGACGGCTGACCTGTTTACTCATAAGCTGCAACACGAGCTTTCGTTTAGTCCAAATAATTCTGACATTGCAGAACAGGCAGAGGGAACGTGTATGGTAGAAAAAGGGGGCATATCCGTGATGCATGGTGGTATGAAATATTGCAAATGTCAAAAGATCTGTATTGGAATTTTCCTAAGTGAAAAAAAATACTTGTTAATAGTCAGTTTCCTGCGTTCAGTTTCGACATCCACGAAAAGAGTGATTATACACAACAAACATACCTGTAATGTAACGTTCACAACTGTCGGTGTGGAGTGCAATTCAATCTGAACGTCAAGATTGTAAATTTGCTTTTGACATCGCTTACAGAATGGGCCCTGTGCTAAACGATTAAACTCTTTAAAACAATGAAACCCATGCCATGAAAAGACAGCCACAATATATCGAAAGAACCTTAATTGTAATAATGCCTTTTAGGTAGTGACACGTACGCATGTACTTTTACGAGTAACAGTTTCTAAACCGAGACTGTATAACGTTTTGATGTATAGTAATAGCAAAAAGTATTAAGTACTGCTACCTGTGACAATTCTATCTACGGTACATCTTCACGCATTTGAAACTAGTAATCTCCCATACATTTGAAACCAATATATTCCCCACACTTTCAAAACCAGTAATCACTGACACATTTTAAATCACTTATCACTAATACTTTTGACATTGTCAACACCACACATTTCTGAATCTCATGATTATCCGTATATTGAAACTAAGAATCTTCTTTATTTTCGAAACCAGAAATGTCCCATACTTTTGACTTGAGTAATCTCCCATATTTTGAAAAACGAATAATCACTGAACTAGTAACCCCTACATACTTTTGAAATTTAGAGATCCCCAAAAGTTTTGAAACGAGTAATTCCCCATGCATTTGAAACCAGTAGTTTCCCATACTTTTGGCACTGGTGATCTCCCCCAAACTTTTGAAACTAACGATCATCGGTAGGAGGAACCCATGACTTTCAAGTTAATTTAGAACTCTCCATACTTTTGAAACTAGCAATCTTGCATACTTTCAAAATCAATAATCTTCCAAACAGTTGAAACTAGCGATCCCCGTACTTTTGAAATCGGTCATCTCCAATAGTTTTGTAAAAAGGAAACTCGTAATCTGCCACACATTTGAAACTAATGTTTTCCCATACCATGGGTCCTGGAGACGATAGGAGTGCGAGCCAACACGCTGGCGACAGCGGGATGTCCCTGATAGATGACAAACAGGCTGGCGAAAGAGTGTTTGTGTCCGTGTGTAACAGGCAGCACACATAACAAAACAGCTAGACTACTAATAACAGATGACAAGAGGTGCTTCATCACTCAGCGAAAGACAAGTACATAATCATGGCCTGATGTTATTCAGCTGTATGTGGAAACCCGCTTCAAAATTTTGACCCACTGGGGGAGATGATCATGACTATTGCAGGGGGCGGCGACCGGCGGTACATGATGGTGTCAGAGGAACAGAGGTGGAGGTGGAGGAGCGATTTAAAGAGAAGGAAGTTGGACGGCACGAGCTGGTTGCCGAACGAAGGTGTCTTCAGAAATTCTCCTAGACTTACTATCTGCCCTAGCATTTTTCTGTACCTGTGGTGTCACTGCCGACAGTAGTATGGGGCAAATGCATACTCGTTACATTGGCATTCGTCAATGCGTATGAGAGTCGACCTGCTCTTGCCTGGGGGACGGAATGCATGATGCCGCTCTTTTTTTTTTTCCAGTATAACCAATTATGAAATATTCTACACACACACACACACACGCACGCGCGCGCGCACGCGCGCACGCACACACACACACACACACACACACACACACACATATATATATATATATATATAGAGAGAGAGAGAGAGAGAGAGAGAGAGAGAGAGAGAGAGAGACCGAGAGAGAGAGAGAGAGAGAGAGAGAGAGAGAGAGACAGACAGACAGACAGACAGACAGAAAGACAGACATACAGACAGAGCTAGCGAGAGCGAGAGAGCACTTGTTCCTCCCTCCCTCCCTACTACTACTTCAACTCGCCTTTATCTGACACATTCCAGCTTATCTCGGTGGTATTAATTCAATCCGGTGGTGGCGACAGATACAACATAGGCTGCTTCACAAACAGTGCCTCTCTTTCAGCCAGTGTGCCGTTTATCATCTTTTATTGAGACGTGCCACTGAACTTTGTTCCCTCCAAACAATTTCAGCCAAGTCATCAATTCTGTTGCTCTGTTCGCTCGCTACCTGCTGGTGTCTACCACGGTATGAACGTCACTGTACGTATTTGAATGTAGAATGAAACTGTTAACTTTTGAATTTACCTGAATTGCTGTCATCAGTCTGTCACATTCGAGTTCAGTAGAAGCACACTAACATCGCCAGCCACCCACCTCCCCTCCCCCAATCTTGTTTTCAATTTCTTTAGTGTCTATTCAAGAGAATGTATCTAACACAAAGGGTATTCCTTTCTTTAGGTAGCCTTTAACAGTCCTAGTATACTACTTAACCTAGAATTGAAGCACTCGTACAGTGCAAAAGTTGAAAATCTGGCTGTTTTGAGCCAAGAAAATGTGCTGACAACTGACTTTCTTTTTCTTGTTTGTCCTCAAGTCAGTCAAATAAACCACTCGTCCTCTGTTCAATTCTTATGTCAGCCATCCCACTGCCATCGGCGTTAATGGACATGGGCGAACCCCCCCTCCCCTCCCCCCCCCAAAAAAAAAAGATAAAAGAAAAAAAAGAAACCTGCATAATTGACACTCGTGATGTAAAACAGGAACTGTGAGCAGAACAGAAATTTGTTAAACACAAACAAACCAAAACAAAACAAAACAAAAAAACAAAAAAAAAAAAAAACCATCAAAGAACCTCAAGAGTACAGCGCATTTGAAATAACGTGAGCTTAAATTTTCTAAGAGACATTTAGAGGACCGTCGGTAATGGGCTTGTCGACTTCCAATACTGCTTGCTGTCTGGTCTCAGTTTCGGAAAGATCACTCCAAGCACAACTGCATATATTATGCCTATTGATCGAGCGCACGGGTACGGCGTTAGAGAGCAATTCTGGGGTGAGGACCAACTTAGCGCGCGCGCGCGCGCGCGCGCGCGCGCGCGCGCGCGCGCGCGCGCGTGTGTGTGTGTGTGTGTGTGTGTGAGAGAGAGAGAGAGAGAGAGAGAGAGAGAGAGAGAGAGAGAGACCATAGCGTACATGGAAACTATTGTATTTGGCATGATAACGGAGGTAGATTATCATTTCAAAACACGTTCCATTCTGTTTTATTGATTTGGCTCATCGTTTAGGAGCTCTATGTGGGACCTGTACAACGGTTCAGATCATACGATGTGTGAGCAAGTCTTTCCAATGTCTGAATGCACATTGTTCTGAATCACTTGCTTTCAGCCTCCATGGTCTATTGGGGCTATAAACAACAATGCCAAGTTTCGCATTTTTTGGTCAGAAAGAAAAAAAAAAAAAGAAAAAAGACATCACATGACAAATGGTTCAATGGCAACAACAGTTGAAAATGACATAAACAACAATGACCACATCTTTCAACACCGGCAGATCTGAACTTCACACCATAATTTCCCGTAAAGTACTTCACATAATCCCTTAACTTCCAGACGTACCGTCGTGGCTAAAACAGTATCGAACGGGGTCTGCGGCAGAAACCCAGCACGAGCGCCGTTTTGTCCCCTGAAAATACTTAGCGCTGATTGGTTGCGGGCGCGCGCGAGGTGTCTGTCTTCTCCGCTGCTCTCAGCGTTTTGACCTTGCCCCGCCACAGCGGTCACCTTTGCGGCTGTCGCGCTGCTTACCGGGAAGTAACTGGCTGCGCGAGAGCTCACTGGGCCGATCGTCTGCTCGGTTTTGTGTGTCAGGAGCGTCTGTGTGGCCGTTATTTTTTTTTCACTTTGAAGAAAAGCTCGTGGAACAGGTAAATAACTGCTTTTTATCTATTTTGGGATAAACAACAGTGGTGTATCTGTGATGGTTGATCAGTGTTTTTTTATTTAGATGAACATTTGTACATTTTTCTTGGTTAAATTAATCGTGGTCCACATTGTTCAGGTTTCCGTGAAGCTTTCAGTTTTCCCTTGTTGAATGTTCGATTTCATCGAATACACATTTAGTTTGGAATATATTGTTCATGTCAAACATTTTGTTCCCACGGTCTTTCCTCCCACCATTCGCCAACTGAAAACGAACAAACAAACAAAAAAGAAATCTGAACTGTTAATTTCCGGAACATTTTTATGCATATAGGCAAATCGATGAATATAAAAAATATATATATATTTCAAGGGTTTGACACCGACCGAGAGAAAAAAGAAGCACAATTCAATCGATCACATTAAATTCCACGAAGGACCTGGAAAAATCGGCAGAGGAGGAAGAGACAAATGGAAAAGGAGTGAGTGAAGAAAGAAAGAATAATGAAACCACCAAAAAGTCGTAAAACATGCAGCTTTTTTTTTTTTTCCTTTTGTGTGTGTGTGCGTTGAAGCTTGTATGTTTGTCTGTTTTTAAGTGGTATGTGATTTTTTTTTTTTTCCCTTACAAAACGATCACGCGCTGAAATAACCGCCGATGTAGCTTCCCCATAGCGGGGCAGGCTTTTCCTGTGAAAGTATGCTTTCATGGTGACTAGATGTACGCCCGCTAGGCCCTAGACCCAGCGATATGAACGTAAACTGACAATACGGTGACCCAGTGTTTTTAAACTATTGACCTGTGTGAAAACAATAGGCCTGTATAATGGTCATTGTGAACGGTTATATTCATTTCTGCTGCAACTACAGGTAGGCCTACTACTACTGCTGGATTTTATCAATAGATACTATTCGGAATATTTCCGACTCTCTCTCTCTCTCTCTCTCTCTCTCTCTCTCTCTCCACGGTGTGTGAGTGTGTGTGTGGTGTGTGTGTGTGTGTGTGTGTGTGTGTGTGTGTGCGCGCGTGCGCGTACCCAAGTATTGCTTTCTTGACAT
>JADBJO010000022.1:785000-790000 GCA_016801955.1 Conus betulinus
GTACAACTCTATGAAACAGCTGTCAGTGTGAGAGCGTGACTTTCTATGCAAAGCTATCTCCGCTCTCAATCCAGCTAGGAGGAGAGTTTGTGGAAGAAGGCTACTGTCTATCGTAAACAGTTTCTGTCCGAACCAGATCTCGGTCGAGCGATCATTCCTTAGTATCCTGGTCCCAGAACTGTGTGGCCTGACCTCAGCCTGCCCTTTACTTGTCTGACTGATAGGCTGTCTTGCGGTGACTGAAGTACATACACATGGACGTGTGTCCTGTGAGTACACTGGGGCTGGCACTGACAAGTGAGCAGCCAGCCAACCGTCTTGGCCTTGGGTTGCCAGTGGCTGACCTGAGAGTGGAAGCGGAAACGTACATACCGTCTTCAGGTTAAGTGCTAGGCCAATTACGTTCTTTTGTCTGCATCACTCTGTCTCTCTCTCTGTCTGTCTCTGTCTTTGTCTGTCTGTCTCTGTGTCCCTGTCTCTGTCTGTCTTGTGTTCTTCTCTCTGTCTCATTCTGTCTCAATTTCTGTCTCAGTCTCCGTCTGTCTGTCTGCCTGCCTCTGTCTCTATCTCTCTCCATTATTCTTTTCTCAATTTTCTCTGCTAGCTGTTTCAAGAATGTGTACAATTAATCAGATGCTGATTAGAATATACTAGGATCGTTATTAGTTTCACAGGGCTCGCACGTGCGCGCGCGCGCGCACACTCTCTCTCTCTCTCTCTCTCTCTCTCACACACACACACACACACACACACACACACACACACACACACACACACACACAGAGTTTTCTTCCAGCTTCTGTTTGTTCGCTCGTTTTTGTTTCCTCCTTGTGTGGGATGAGGAAAGTACAGTATCACGAAATGCGTGAATCTGGCCAAGAGGCTTAGAATCTGCCCATTTCCTCCCGAGCTTCACCAAGATTGAAATCAGATGAAAGGCGGCGAGATCCTCGTCTGCACTTCTCCCTAAAAATAACCCAGCCAGAATGGCCATTTTGTGCTCAACGTGGAGATAATGGAGGAGGAGATGAAAGAAGGCTTAGGAGGAATAGAAAAGACAGATGGAGGGGGAGAGAGGGATGGTAGGATAGGATTGGAAGGGGAGGGGATGGGGGGATGATTGGTACGGAACACAGAGATACACTATGTTGCGCTGTTTCAGTGGGACGGAAACAGGACTGGTGGGGGGGAAGGGGGAGGGGAGTGTCTAACGCTCCAATATCTCTGTGAACGTAGTTTTAGATTAGGGACGCGAACACTAGCTCAGACTATTCTATCTCGCTGTCTGTCTGTCAGTTTGCCGGTCTCTCTCCTCTGGCAGAGATTCTCTCTCTCAGCTCTTGTCTCTCAGATTTTCTCTCTTTCTCAGAGTCTGTCTGTCTGTCTGTCTGTCTGTCTCTGTCTGTCACTCTGTCTCTCTCATTCAGAGAAAAGGCAACATTGCTCGAGTTTCACAGCTCACGTGGATGTAAACGAGCACGGAGGGCGATTGAGTTGAACAATAACCATCAGCCTCCACGGCTGATTAACCAGTCAGAATGCTTCGACCCCCAGCGCAATGGATCTGGCGGACCTTGGCGTGATATGAGAAGACTCCACACATAAATGAGGGCAACGTAGGTTATGGACGGGGTCGGGGAGCTGAATGAAGATCACAATAGGAGTCTTGGATTGAATGCCCCGAGCTCCAGGCGGTATTCATCATCTGTTCGTAGAACAAGAAGGAACACGTTTTGGTGTCTTAGACTGAAAGGGTCTGACTCGATAGCCTTGACGTCAGTCACTGTTTTGAAGACAAAAAAAATCCAGACAGATTTCACACCCTCCAAATACGCTATTGGTAACTTTCGAACCGGACGTCCATACCCATCGGTCGATAATATGGCGGACAAGGGTAAGGGTAACTGTCTCGAAGGAGTGAAGATTAAGGATCTGTCTAGCTCTACACTGACATCGCCAGAACGACAAGACATTAAATTGGGCAGTGAACGTGCCCCCCCCCCCCCCCCCCCCCCCCTTTTTTTTTTTTTTTTTTTCTTTTTACGTTGAGCAGCAGCGGTATTCAAACTAGCGACTTCTGATTGCTAACACTGTGCTCTCTACCACTACACCGACCAACGACAATCCCAAAGTTGCGACAACCACTGACTTACTTGTAGGCAGACACACAGTACAGCGAATCCATCACACCAAGCGCCAGCTGTTGCGTCACTCCACGCAGTTCGAGTGTCGAGTAATAAAAGATTAAAAGTAGCCGCTTACTTGTGATACCGTGTAATTCCACCCCCCCCCCTCCTTTTTTTTCTTTGTTCTCTTTGTATTTCCCAGCCTCAAGTTACCCACTCCTTCTCCAGGTTTTCACTCTAATTGGCTATTTGTTTTTCCTTTGTCTACTCAGACCCTATCCCTACCCCTCCACTTTCTCACCCCCCCCCCCCCCCCCCTCTCATTTTCTGCCCTTTCACCCTATTCCGGCTTTTTTCTCCCCTCTCTATAGAGATCCCACCTATCCCCCTTTCTCGCTGCCGCGCAGCCGCCTCTCCCCTGCCATCTCTCTCTCTCTCTCTCTCTTTGTATATCACACACACACACGCACAAGCACACACACACACACACACGCACGCACGCACGCACGCACGCATACAAACGTACGCGTGCAAACGCGTGCTCGCACATTGGTAGGGAGAGAGATACCTTTTTTCTGTTTTTCTGTGGTTTTTTTTTTTTCCCGGGCACGCCTTTTTATCCATTTTGTTCGATCGTTATGTTCCATTTCTCTCTCCCACCCCCCTCCCCCCTCCGTCCCCAGTAAAACCCTGTTTTCGTGATCATAAATGAGAAGAAAAAGAAAAAGAAAACACCCGAAGGTGCTGGGGAGGACCCAGAGAAGCACGGTCTCCACCTGCCTTTTGAGCAGTCCTGTACCACCCTTGGAGGCCTGCGCTGCGTTGACGATGGGTACAGGCACAGTGCTGAGAGCCCTACCACGTTAACTCACAACAACATGCGGAACTTTCATTTACTCGATTCTTCTTTTTCGTCGTCTCCAGAAAGCGACTCTGGAGGTCCTGACGATTGCTGCGGTACGTCGAAGACTCTCCAGGGAGCCAGTGACCTTATCCCCTCTACCTGATCACTTTCTTTGCACCAGAACACTTGGGATTTTCCTATCGATGCGAAGCCACACGACAGCTTGTGGTGCTAACAGCAGGCGGTCGTTTCTCACGTAATAGAAGACAGAGGGGCTTCTGGGTATCTTCCCTTTGTGACCTTTATGGATGTAGGGTTAGTGGGGCAGGGGGTGGGGTGGGATGTTTGTGCGAAAGGCGCCACCTGGTGCTTGACTTTTGTTATCTCGGGTCCCACAACCTCGACTGGTGTTGTTCATCTCTGAGGCAACGGATGGCAGCTTTCTTCTGGCTGACGACGCAACAGTAACGGTTACCGAACAAGACGGTCTCTATCATGATGCGGGAAATAGTTACTTGCACGTGAAAAGAAACAGTTTTCACTGGTTTTGGAGCTGATCTTCATCATGACGAGGATGTAGTTATTTGCACATGAAAACAATTGTTTTTAACGCTTTTGGCGCTGTAAAGAGATCACATACAAAGTGATGCGTGAGAAAGCGTCCCTCTGTCCATAGTCATCTTGTAAGCAAGGAAAACGGTAAATTATGACGAATGATTCCGGGCTTGTAGTCTGTAACCCTGAGTCTTTCCTCCGTGAGTACTGTTGCCTCTCACCGGGCGCATGATACCAGTGCCTTTGCACAAGTGATATACTTGCCCGTTTTTATGCGTTACATTTAACTGTTTTCATGAATTGCAATGAGTACTTTTTTGAGGATCGTTATCGGGCGCTGGGGCGTGTGCACAAGTGATACACTTGCCCGTTTTTTTGTGTGTTACATTTAACTGTTTTCATGAATTGCAATGAGTACTTTTTTGAGGATCGTTATCGGGCGCTGGGGCGTTTGCACAAGTGATATACTTGCCCGTTTTTTATGTGTTACATTTAACTGTTTTCAGGAATTGCAATGAGTACTTTTTTGAGGATCGTTATCGGGCGCTGTATTAAGGTGAACAGCAAGAAAACGAGGAATTATGAAGCAACAGCAACAGTGATTATTACCGTTTTTCGCGTGAAAACGGCAATTATTAGCGTTCTGTTGAAGAAAATTAATGGTTTCACGGAGAAAATGATGATTAGAGCTATTAGTATTACAGTTTTCGCATGAAAACAGTAATGATCAGCGTTCTGAGGAAAGCTGTTGTTTTCACGGAAAAAAAAAAAAAAACTTGGGCCTTTTAAGCCGAGTAAGCTCCCATAACCACGTCTCGCCTTTTCGTTGTAGAGCATGCACGATAACCTCTGTGTTGGTGAAACTATGTCAAGATGTTCCCTGTGTGTTTTTTTACCCGGCCATCAAGATTTCCGGCGGTGGTATGGGTGTGAGCTGCTGGCGGCGAAGAGAGGGAGGGGACGGACTATGGCGGGAAAGGAACTTGAATGATCTGTTCTCACCCTCCGGAATTAGCGCGCGAAAAATGCCCAAACGTCAGTCGGTCATGCTTTCTTATACTTCCTGTTCTGAATTTTCCGAGTCGAGCCATAAATGACTGCATGAAATTGTCATTTCTGGCTCAGAATGTGAAATTGTTTAATTTATTAATTATCGTTTTTTATGCCTCCACTACGATGTAAATATGTATGTATGTAAGCGTGCAGACATGGTTTTCTTGACCAGGTTCAGGATCAGTGCAAATTTGGATAAGAAGCCAGTGATCGCCACCTTTCGGAACGGATTCCATAGGTATAGCAGCATGCTTTCTAAAACCTTTATTGAAAAAAAAAAAAAAGAAAAAAAAAAAACACGAAGAAGATGAATAAGAAAGAAAAAGAAAGGGATGGACAGGGAAGAAGCCACGAACATCTGATTTAAAAAAACAAACAAACAAACAGTTCGTGTCATTGTTTTTAACATCATCATCAGCAAC
>JADBJO010000022.1:795000-800000 GCA_016801955.1 Conus betulinus
TCTATCTATCTAGAGAGAGAGAGAGAGAGAGAGAGAGAGGTGCGATGCCGAATGGTAATACAAGGTGATGAACAAAAACTTTACATTTTAACCGGAACTGCTGATTACAGCTAGACATTGTGCCTTGAATCTTTAGAACAGAGTTGATAGCGTTTCTTTCCAGATGATGTCGAATCAACCAGAAGAGTGAGACTAGACGAGAACGAACTGATGACAGTAGAAGAAGGGAAACCTTCAATACACTCATCAAAAAACGATGTGACAGTGGCCTGGTAAGTCCTTCCGCAAAGTTTCCTCAGATTTAAGGAACAGAACTGGAACCTCAGAGATGCAAAGTCGGTCTCTATTCTAAGGAACAACTCAAGTTTCTTGCACTGAGCTCTAAAATAATACTGAGGGAGACTACGGCTCAAGAGGTCTGCGACTGCGCCACAATGCCGTCGTCTGGGCATGATATTGCCTTGGCACAGCTTCAAGGGGAGAGAACAGGAAACCACAGTGGAATGGGCAGCTGGCCTGATGAGCCTTCACAGGAGGAATTTATTGTTGTTTGACCGACACGGTGTCTGATTTTTTTTCTCTGTAGGCTGGCAAAGAGATCGTACCTCGCAAATGATCGGAAGCTCACGCGCGAGATGGAATCTCTCTCTCTCTCTCTCTCTCTCTCTCTCTCTCTCTCTCTCTCTCTCTCTCACTCACACCCCCAGATAGACTCTCTCTCTGCTCTCACACACACACACTCACACACACAGATGGACAGACATACAGACACACGCATGTACGCACGCATGTACGCGCGCACGTGTACACACACACACACACACACACACACACACACACACACACACACACACACACACACTCACACACACACACACACACACACACACACACACACACACACACACACACACACACACACACACTAACCCTGATCGAAATGATCGACAAAGTAGGCCTAACAGTAACAGTAGTGGGGGGGTAGCACTTGCTCACACATCAGGCGGGAATAATATTGATTGAAAAGTAAATATTTAGAGCCGTATTTCGCAAGAGGTGAATGATGGGGACTGTTTGAGAGTATTTACACTGTTCAGTGATTTGACAGTCGGAATCCTTCTTGCAAACGAATGTGTGTGTGTGTGTTGTGTGTGTGTGTGTGTGTGTGTGTGTGCATGCGTGCGCGCGCGCGCGCGCGTGTGTGTATGTGCATGTGTGTGTGTGTGTGTGAGAGAGAGAGAGAGAGAGAGAGAGAGAGAAAGAGAGAGTATGTGTGTGTGTGTGTGTGAGAGAGAGAGAGAGAGAGAGGAGAGAGAGAGAGAGTGTATGTGTGTGTGTGTGTAACATCTGTGGCTCTGGAATGGGATGGGAGGCCACAATGAAGGAAGAGTGGGTGGTAGTGGAGGACACAGAGGGGGGGGATGGATGGGTGCGCAGTCTACGAAGATCCCGGGGGGGGGGGGGGGGGGGGGTTGCTTTTGTTTTGTTTTTCTTGTCAGCTGCATCGGGCACTTTGCCTTAGTTTGAGTGACAAAGCAGCTTGAATGGCTCATCCATCGCGTCTGGAACATCTCAGTGCGACCCATAAACGTGAAGTGCAGTGTATTTGTCACACTTAGCCGCCGTTTGTCAGGTTCTGAGTGCGCGGAGGTTCTGACGTGGATGCGTGAGAGAGAGAGAGAGAGAGAGAGAGAGAGAGAGAGAGAGAGAGAGAGAGAGAGAGAGAGACGAAAAATGTTTAATCAGTATAGGCCATGGAGAGAGAGAGAGAGAGAGAGAGAGAGAGAGAGAGAGAGAGAGAGAGAGAGAGAGAGAGAGAGAGAGAGAGAGAGAGAGAGAGAGCATACACTGACCGTGACTTCTGGCTATTGCCGATCTTGACTGAACATTGCACGATCAAAAGTATTTAAGGATAATCAGAATGAAATCATCATAGTGTGCTCGTGTTACTGTCAACAAGGATTTTCGTTCACTTCGGATTCTGGCACTGGGAGGGGAGGGAGGTGTGTGGGGGAGGGGAATAAGATGGTTGTATCGATTAGTACTACACGGGGCCTCGTGCGCAGCACAGGTAGTGTAGTTGAATTATTCATAACGTGCAGGGATTGTGTACGATGAAAACAAAAAAAGCAAAAGAAAACAACAACAACACACACACACACACACACACACACACACACACACACACACACACACACACGCACACACACACACACACACACACACCGCGTTGAATTTTAGTATCCAGTCCGTCAGTGTTGACGAGTGCACAGCTGAACGTTAGAGAAAAACAAAAATTAGAATGGAATCACATGAATCGAGGTTAGACTGTATTACTTGATCTTGGATACGAAATGATAAGCGATATGATTAGCAGTGCACAGAACACACATAACAATAAGGAGTACTTATTAAGTGAAATTTGGCGGCATGAAAGAGTGGGTTTGCTTCAGTTATGTGAATAACACATCTGTTTTGTTTTGGTTTGGTTTGTTCATTTGTTTCCGAGAAAAGGATCAGAATTGCATTTAAAGCCCTGGTATTTAGATCTACCGCCGGCTGTGTGCCTAAGAGAGTGGTCTCCACTTAACTCTAATATGAGGACATTCGTCCACTTAACTCTAATATGAGGACATCCGTCCACTTAACTCTAATATGAGGACATTCGTCCACTTAACTCTAATATGAGGACATTCGGGGAATCGACATGCTTCAAAAGTCGTTTGTGTTGAACCGTCATGAGATTCTGTCATCATGATTAGGTTGGTTTGAAAAGTGCCAAGATTTAAACACACACACACACACACACACACACACACACACACACACACACACACACACACCTCAACAAAGTGAAATAAATCCGGCAGCAGACAGTTTTCGGGTTGCCCCGGAAAACAGGACTCAATGAACATGTAAGCTTGCATCAGGAAATCGGCTGCTCACTTGATGAACCATCTGCCACGTAACGCATTGCATACGCATTGCTCTCTCTCTCTCTCTCTCTCTCTCTCTCTCTCTCTCTCTCTCTCTCTCTCTCTCTCTCTCTCTCTCTGTCCGTCCGTCCGTCCGTCTCTCTCTCAACTGCCGAGCATTATTACCGTCATCGTTCTCACAGTGATGCAGATTTAAAATGTCCACTTTGCAGAAAAGGATACAGAAAATGAAGTGCATTTTGTGTTGTGTTCCCTGTCTTGCACAGATTAAGATTAAGATATTCAGTAGATACCGTTCGAGTTTTTTGATTTCCTGCATCAGTTTTGACTGGCACGTCTCTTCCGGCATGTACTCATGAGCAAACAGTTAACAATTTGTCAATTTATTTTTTCAAACTGTTCAAGTTGCGATCATTCATTTTGTCATAAAGCAGTATTCCGAATAAGTATCAGTTACGTTTGAGCGCAGTTGCTCGGGTGCTAAGATGACTGTAATTGACTTGAAATCCCCTTGACTTAATGCCCCAAACGTGAATAATTATTTTGAGTCTCTCTCTCTCTCTCTCTCTCTCTCTCTCTCTCTCTCTCTCTCTCTCTCTCTCTCTCGTCGTACGCGCACTTTGACACTCAGCACGTGAAACGGACACGATGCCACAGGCAGTTTATGTTCCTGTCAATCGATTTCACGTCGTGGGACAGTCCTACGAGAGCTATTCAACAGGAGTGGTTGATCAATAACGATGCTCATCGGGGACCTGGGAGAGACAGGAAGGAATGATGGAGAGAACTGGATCCGCCTACACATGTGTTTACAGCTCGACCGCAGCCCAGTCAATTTACACGCCTCTTAAAACTGAAGCTGTGACGGAACCTCTAGAGGATTCGGGAGTACGCAGACATCTGCCGCAATCGGACAGTAAATCGCGATCGGACAGTTAAGTCTCGGATCTGTCCTTTAAATCAGCCCATGCATTGCAACAGAATTATTTCCTGCAAGGAGAAGAAATGGTTGGCATAGACTGAAGGAGCTACTTTCCATGCTTAAAACAGCAACAACAACAACAACAACAACAACAACAACAACAACGTGACATGCCAGAATACGAAATCTCAACGTTTATATCGCTATTAAACTTAGAAATTCTTTTTAAAAAGAGATCTTCTACTTCGTCGACAATTATCAAATCATCATTAAGTAACTGAATTCATACTGTTTTAAGTTCAGTGGAAAATTTGATAAGCTTAAACGATGTGAACATCCTGGATCGGCCGATTGATCCGGATCTGCTCGACAGATCTATATAAACATTCAGGCAGGTTCGTCCTTGGGCGTCTTTCCATCTTTCCATTAAGTTTCCATCTTTCCATTAAGTTTCCGTTAAATCGGTTCCCCATTATTTACTGGGAAAAAAAAATTGTAGTCTTGACTAACGACCCTGAGCCTGACTTTTGAGGAGGATCTGCCAGTCCTGTGGACAGACAAAGAAAGAACAAACAGCGGCTAAAACCATAACCTTCTTGGCGGAGGTAACTAGAACGGGACAAGGGAGAGCGCAGACCGAGGTCAAACGAATCCTGGATCGGCCCTTCGGTCAGGATCCGCACCGCGGATCCACACCGATTTTAATGGGTTCTTTCTTGAGCCATATTCCGACTTTCTGCGAAGTGTTGTTCGCATGAAAGGGCTCGTTAGTTTTTTTTTTCGATTTCTTTCTTACTTTTTTTTTTTTTTTTTTTCTTACTTCTAAACCAACAGAAGTGGGTGTGAAAAAGAGAACCCCCTAAGCGGAGATAACGGAGTAAATGTGCAGTGATCGGCCCAGCCATACAAGACGCCTACAGTGTGCAGACAAATCGATACCACATGTATTGAGTCTAGAGGCGATGAGCGGGAATATCTACTGGAGTTGTGCATCCTGTCAGTTTTTCGCTGACGTAGTCTCTCGCCAACTGGTACAAACTTCGAACAACTTTGGCTATTAGTCTTGAAAGCTCCATGTACCAGACAGAACGACTTAAGCATTCTCTCCCTTTGTGTGTGTGTGTGTGTGTGTGTGTGTGTGT